>VZTJ01005815.1:6049-16050 GCA_013397795.1 Orthonyx spaldingii | reverse complement strand
CGCCCCGTCCACGCCCACGAACGACGCGGATCCCCCCCTCCCCGCACCCCGCAGCAAAGGGGGCCCCCACCCGCGCGGTGCTGCGGCCGTGGGGTCCCCCGGCACAGAGACACCCGCCCACCCCAGGGTGGTCCCGGCCGCCTCTGGACCACCGGGATCTTCCTCCTCTTCCTCCTCCTCATCCGCCTCCTCCGGTCCCCGAAGAAAAGCCCCTCGGGTCGGTCCCCGAGCCGGTCTCAGAGCCATGAGCTGCCGCCTCCATCCCGGTAAAGACCCCCACCCCGATCCTTCTATCCCTCCGCGATCTGAGGGGGGATATCCCCCCAAAATCGGGGGGTTCCGAGGCCGGGCGACTCCTCCTGCTGCGTGGGGAAGGGGTGAAGGGGGAGCAGCCGCGCAGTCCCTTCCTCTGCTGAGCGAGGGGGCCGGGGGTCACCCTCCTCATCCTCACCGGGGAAACTGAGGCTCAGCCCAAGGGTCCCCACCACCGGCACACAAACAGCAGCGACTGGGGCCGGAGCCACGCTAAATTAATAAGGAAAAGTGAAGGATGGAGCCAAAATCCATCTGGCAAAAAGTATCGATTCGTGTAATATCGATAAATGTAATGAGTCACAGCTAATGAATTCCCCTGCGGAGCCGGGCCCGCAGGCAGGGCAGCGCAAATCCTGCCGGGCCATGGAGGGTCAGGGGGCGCTGGACTCCCCCTGAGCAGGACCCTGACCACGGGACTGCTGGCAGCTCCTTCTCTTAGGGATAAATACAGCACAGCACCCATGGTCCGGGCAGGAGGGGCAAGAGGATCTCGGAATAGAACAGCCCCCCTAACACTAGGCACAGCATGGGGGGGCTCTGTGGGGAGCCCCATCCTCCCTTCTGCTCTACCCAAGTGCAGCATCCCAATAAGAACCCCACTGGGGGAACTGGGAAAGTGTGGGGTGAGTGGGAGGGAGCGCTGGGCTTGGGGCTTGGCTGGGGGCTGCATCCCTGGGGGTCTCAGAGGCAGGGATGTGCTCCCACCTCTTCCCTCACCGCAGCCCCTGGCTCCGGGAACAGCCCCTGCTGCAGGAGATGGATGTTGATCCAAAGCGTTGGGAGGAAGAGGAGGAGCAGGAGAGGAAGGGAAAGGAACGGACTCCAGTGATTAAGCTAAAAGCAGCTCCTCGGGAACTGGCGGGAGCCGGGGACGCTTGGACGCTCCGGTTTTCAAATGCACTTTAAATCATCTGCACTCAGTGAATTGAACAGGGGGTATTGAACAGGGTGGGGGGACACAGAGGGGTGGCCAGGGGACACCTGGCCACCCCATAGGGACAGAGAGGGACCCCCGGGGCAAAGGTGACTGCGCAGTTTGGGGATAAGGGAGCACTTTCCTGTTCCCAGTGGGCAGCCCCAGGGATGCAGTGAGGAGTGGTCAAGGTCCATGGCCATGCCAGGGTTGTTAAAGAAACCAATGCGGGCATCTTTCACTATAAAAAACAAATCTTTTATGTAAAAAATAAACCTAAACAAAACCCACAACCCCCGCTGCCATGCTGTGACAATACAAAAGGCCGAGTCCCCAAACACCGTGAAAACAGAGTCGTTGGATCCAAATATATATAAACTGTTGAGTGTCGAGATTGGAAATAGCACCTTGCTGGCATCCCCCACCCTCCCCCAGAGTGACCCTGTGCCCCAAAACCACCACCTGTGCTCCCAGCCCAGGGACACCCCGGGCCTTGCCCCTCAGATGGAGCAGGAGCCCCATCCTCAGCCCGGGTAGCCAGGGACCCCCCACCTGTTGCAGCAGCCCCTCCAGTGCGCCCCCGGAGCAGGAGCAGCTCAGCCCCTGCTGCTCCAAGTGCGGGGTCTGGTGGCACTGAGCAGCAATCCCCAGGGCGTGGTGGGTGGAATGGGGTCTCCAAAACCCAATCTCAAACCGGTATTGAGAGAAAAACACTTTTCTGTCTGCACTGCAGGGTCGAGTAACGAAAAGAAACAAAAAAGGGCCAGGGGAAGAGACGGGGAATGAGCAGGAGCTGCATCCTGAGCCCTCTCGGGAGCTGGCGACGCTCCTCCTGCAGCGGCCGCCCGAGTGCCCCCGGCCCCAAGTCGGGGTGAACGCGGTCCCTGTGCTGTCCCCTCGCAGTCCCCGCGCCGGTCTCAGTCCCGTGTCACGGAGCGGGCGTGTGCCGGGTCAGGGGGAGGTGAGCCGGGTGCTCGCAGCCGGCTGGGCGGTGCCCCAGGGCGGGCAGGTTCTTCCCCAGGAGCCGGACAGGGAGAGGCGGAGGGGTGCGAGGGCGGGCGGAGCCTCTTCACTTGGCTGGTTTGGTGATGATGCGAGTGGAGAAGTCAAAGAGGTCCTTGTTGATTTTCCGGAGGTTGCTCACCTCCTCCTCCAGCTCGCTCACCTGGATCGTCAGGTGCTCCTGGTCTCCCACCAGGTTCTGTGACAGGAAAACACAGCAGACAAGTGTCAGGGCCTCAGCTCTGGCAGGCACAGGCTGCTGCTCCCCCCTAGCAGTGAACCCCAAACTCTTCAGACCTCTCCCTTCTCCTCAAACTGCAGCCCCTCCTGCCCATGTAACCAGCAGATTCCAGGGCTCTTCTCCCCATTCCCAACTCAGCTCAGCTGACAAGGATCCTCTCCAAGGGCTCTGTACCAGATTCCCAGCCTGGGAGCAGCTCTCACCTTTTCCCTCGTCGAGTGCATCTGCGAGTACATCCTCTCTGCCTTCTCCAGGTAGCTCTGCCCGGGCTCCTGCAGGGACCAGAACGGAGGGGTTGGCAGAGCAGACACAGGGGCTCTCCCCATGCCCCTGGACTGGGTTCCCCATGGGAGGGACCCTGGGTGATCCCGCTGTCCCCTCTGTCAGGCAAACAGTGCCTTGGTTTGCTGCCACCAACCCAACAGGGAGCTCATCCATCAGCTCTGGCAGGACTGTCACTGTCACTTGCCCAGAGAGATGCTGGCAGAGGGGAGCAGCTCTGGAACCACTGGCAGAGAGGCTGGGATGGGCAGGACACCGATGGTGTGTGACCCTCCCTCCCTGCCTGGGCATGGCCACGCCAGGAGTGAGGAGGTGGTGGGACAGCAGAGCCAGCCCACGCTGCAGCATGGGGCTACGAGGACAAATGACTGCAGCAGCCAGGATGGGGAGGAAGCAGGAGGGAGCAGGAACGGGTTTCACCAGCTGGAGGAGAAGCTTTGCTCCGGCACAACCCCTCCCGGGTGTCGGTGCCCCCTGCCCAGCCGTCCCCTCGGCCCCAGGACCTGCTGGTGCAGCCCCAGGCGCAGCGTCACCCCCTCGGTGCCCGGCTCGTCGCTGCTCTCGGTGCCGTGCAGGTGCCTGCTGAACTTGGGCAGGGGCACGCTGGGCTTCCCGTCGGGGTTGAACATGTTGGCAGGGGCCAGCACGATGAAGGCGTTTGTCACCGGACCTGGGACGGGACAGAGGGGACAGCTCAGGCGGGACCCCGGCGGGTTTGAGAGGCCGCGGCCTCGGCAGCCCCGACAACAGCGAGTCCGGCCCTGGCGCAGGCAGTGGCCAGGACTCTCCACCCTCCCCAGCAGCTCTCCCTACCCGGGGGAGCTCTCCTTCCTCGCAGGAGCAGGGCCCGGCCTCCCCCCCGCCCTGAGCCGCCATCCATCAGCAGCTCCGCGCTGCCTCGATCCATCACACGCTCTCAATGGCAGAGCTGATGAGCGCGTTAATTACCGCATTTACCACGGCTGCCGCCGCCCCCTCGCAGCTCCTGTGAGCTCCCAGCGCTGCCCTCACGCCCTGTCAGACACAGCAGCCCCCGGTCCCCTCCAGCAGGCAGAGCAGCTCGGCCACCGCAACCACAGCCCAACCACCGCCCCTGGCCAAAGGGAAAGGTGAAGAGGGTCCAGATGCACCTGAGAGGGGGCTGCCAGTGCTGTGGAGAAGGGTGAGGGGTAAGGGAGGAGTCCTGGAGGGGGTCTAGAGGGACTCAGAGCTGCTGGAGGATTTTGGTCTCTGCAGAGATGGACACAAGCAGCCCTGACATGGACGAGGGCTCTGTCACCACCATCTACCCCTCCAGAGCCTGCTCCTGAGTCTGATCCTCCCAGGATCCAAGGTTGGGTCCCACCTGCTGAGTGCCTGGCCCCAAAGCTGTTCCTGGCCAGCTCTGATGGCTTCACTCCCTCCTTAAACACCAGACGTTTGTGCTCCTGAGGCAAGAGCCCATCAGTGAGATTCCCACTGCCCTGGCAGCTCATGGAGCAGTTCGAGAGGAAGGGACAGTAAAGGTAGAGAGGAGAAAATCTTGGGAATGAGCTCAGAGTTCCCCAAACCTGGTCACCACCCAGACACAGCCCCACAGCTGCTCTGGGGCCCCAGTGCAGATGCAAATCCTGTACCAGAACACCTTGCCCCGAGGCCTGGGGAAGCAGGCAGTGGGTGACCCTGGGCCATCCTGGGCACGGGGACTGGGCTTAGCTGGGGGGAGACAACAAACAAACAACCCAGCTTCCAAGACAGAGCTGCCAGCAGCACAGATCAGCCACAGCGTCCCGGGATGGCCTTGCAGGACTGAGCCCTTGGGGATGGTCTGTGCCACGCTGTGTTTGCAGAGACAAGGATGGAGCTTGTGTGACAGGATGGGAATTGAGGCCTGGAGGGATCTGGGGGCAGCACTGGCTCCCAGCCTCATCCCACAGGTCTCCTGCTTGCCCCCGGAGTGGTGCCAGCCAGGCAGAGTGACCGGGAGCAGCCCCTGCCTCGCCAGCACCGCCACAGCTCATTGCCCAGGAGCAGCAGCCTGGCTTCTCAAAGTCCACCCGCTCTGTTCCCGCCAAGGACAAGCCACCCTTGGTGACACAGCCCCCCTGTGTGTCACCCAGCCTGCCAGCCTGGCCCTCAGCCACACTCCAGCTCCTTGGATTTATCTGCAGCAGGGTTGAGGGGAGGGCAGTGGGTCCTGGGTGCCTCCAGCCACACGTGTGCCCAGCCAGAGGCTGCTGTCACATCACCACGTCAGAGCCCCTGTCCCCTCTGCCTTGGGGAAGGAGTGGGACACACCAGAGGGGCAGCAGGGACAGACCTTGCCGGGGGGCTCACATCACTGCTCAGAGAGGCCAACGGGGGGGACAGGGACCCACGGAGAGGGGGCTGGGTTGGGGCAGCAGATTCCCCCACGCCGGGAGGCTGCAGGGCCCCGTGGGGACTCCAGAGCCAGGGCACAGCTCCCAGCCCATTCCTGAGCACAGCACGGTCACGCCGGTGCCAGGGCTGCCAGGGAAACCAAATCCCTGCCCACAGGCTGCAGGGAGCCAGCAGAGGCTGCAGAGCACCCACAGCTCGGGGTCAGCCCAGTCCTGCTCCTCCTGGGAAGAGCCTGGTCTGCCCACCCTCCCCTGCAGCCTCAGGAGGACTCCAAGGCCCGGCTCACGGCCAAAGCCCGGCCCCCCCTCCCCGGATGACTCACAGCTCCATTCTGTTTTCACCCTCTGGTGCCAGCGGCGCCAGGCTGGATGGGCTCTGCAGTGGGTCCCAATTAGGGACAGTCCTTGGCAGCCAAAGGGAAGAGGAAAAGGGTCTGCAGGCAGCCTGGCTTCCAGAGACTGCCCTGAGGCAGCAGCTCAACCACAGCAGGGGAACGGGGTCTGGGTTTCCCCACCATCACCTTTGGGAGGGGTTTGGGCCACGCCCAAGGCAGCCCCACCGCTCACTGCGGCAGAAACCACCACAACTGGGGGTGGAACCCAGTCAGCTACCGGAGGGGTAAATCCCTCTGAGGCAGCTGAGGCACCCAGCTGCTGCTCCTGCAGTTTTCTGGAGCTATCAGACTGAAATCCCAGACGGCTGCTGATATGGGATTCACTTCAGGCCCCGTGCGCTCACTGCTGGGGTCACAGAGCTGCCTCCCCTCCAGACACAGCCAAGGTGTTGTGGGGTGACTGCTCCCTCGGGAAAACAAGGAGGAGGATCCTGCGTGGCCTCAGCGACAGGGTGAGATCTGTGACTCACCCCTGACAGTGCACAGGGGGTTGTTAACACACGGGCAAGGTCACGGCACCGCTCCAGACAGCCCCGGCTCCCTCCAACGCCTCTGCCCCTCCCAGGGCGTGAGGCAAGGGGCACAAACACACCTGGAGTGCCCAGGGCAGCACAGGTGAGACAGCAGCAGCCTCTGGCAGTGGGGATGCTGGAGATAAGGACGTTCCTACCTTTGTGATTCATCGTCTTGAGGCACTGCTTGCTCTGGATGTCCCACAGCCGGACGGTTTCGTCGTGAGAGCCCGAGAGCAGGAGGCTGCCGTCTGTGGAGACCGACAGACACGTCACCTGGTTCCTGGAATGGGGAAGAGCATGTTTGAACTCAGGGTGACCCCAGGACTGCCAGAAGCTGGTGAGGTGGGCAGATGGGGGTGGATGGTGGCTGCCAGGTGTGTCTGGTTCCTCACCTGTGCCCTTTGAAGACCTTCCCGTTCTCCCGCTCTGTCTGGAAGGTCCGGTCTCTCTGAACCGGCTGCAGAAATGAAGGAAGGAAGAAAGGAAGGGGTTAAAATTTAGGACGGCTGAATCCAGCAGGTTCATCGTGTCTGGAGGGGGCTGAGGAGACACAGGGGAACCAGGCTCTCCCAGGTCACACCAGTCCCAGCGGGGAGGTGACAGTGGTGGCTCGGGGTGACAGGGCACATCTCCAGCCCCACACACTCACCCAGGCACACAGGTCGACCTGGAAGATGGACCCATCCATGCCCCCGCAGAACATGTGGTACTCAGAGAGGTCCAGAGTCACAGCCATGATCCCCACGTCGAAGAGCACGGAAAGCAGGAGCTCCCCAGAGGAGATTTCCCAGAGCTGGAGTGAGAGAAGACAGGAGAATCAGGGCTGAGAATGTTAATGGCAGGACTGGAGGAACACTGACATCCTGGCATTCAACACCACATTCCACCCCGGCATCCCCTCCTGGCTGTGGCTGGGAAACTGAGCCCACCACAGAACCAAGGCAGAACCCAGGATCAGCCTCTCTGTGACCAGCAGAGAAGTTTCCCAGACAGCCTCAAAACAGCTCTGAACCCTCTCTGTGGCCATCCTGCCCCCAGGGCATCCCCTGCCCCACAGGCTCCAGCCTGCTCTGCTCCCTGTGGACATTGGCAACGGCAAACAGAGGAGCTGACCCCGACATTCCCAGGACAACAGGGACTGCAGCAGTTCAGCCCGGGGGCAGGTGCAGAGAAACTGCTGTTGTTGGAGAGGCAGAGCCCAGGTCTGGCAGCTCTGAGTCACTGCAGAGACAGCCAAGAAATTCAGCCACTGCAAGCTGGGAAAGCTTGGGGACAGCTTGGGGACAGGGACAGCTTCCTGCTACCTGGCAGGAGCCCGGCTTTGACCCCGCAGGGTCTGGCACCTCTGAAATGAGCCTCACCTTGGCTGTCTGGTCGAGGGAGGCGGTGGCAGCCCGTGCCAGGGGCCCTCCGAAGCCGCAGCACAGGTCGGTGATGGGGAGGCTGTGCCGGGACCAGACGTGCCGGGGGTCGGGGATCTGCGAGGGCTCTGCCTGCAACACGCTGTGGGGAGAGCAGAGACGAGCGGGTCAGCCAGGAGAGAGCCCCACGGGGAGCTGGGCCAGGCTCTGCTCCCACTGGGAATGCTTCTCCTGGCTGCAGGGACCCTGTGGGGGACACAGGAGCTGCCACGGCACACAGATAGCGAGGCTGAGGGGCTGAGCTCCCTGTCCCAAAGGGACAAAGACCCTCAGTGAAGGGCACAGTCCCCTCTGTGTCACCCAGGGAAAGTCAGAGCCATATTCCCATTCCCAAGAAAGCCAGGTGAGACCCCAGGGAAAGGCTCCCTGCCCATGAGGAGGGCACAGTCCCAGCTGTGGGCTCAGCTGGAGCCAAACTCAGGGATCTCCTGCTCCAAAATCCCTGTGCCCCCCCAGGCCCCCTTACTTGTAGAGGTTCCACACCAGGGCCAGGCAGTCCTTGGCCCCTGAGAGGAAGTGGCTGCTGTCATCGGTGAAGCAGAGGCACGTGAGGTCCTGGTAGTGTCGGTTCAGGATGGCGAGGAGGTTCCCGTTGGACACCTGGGGAGAGGGGAAGGGCAGGAGGGTGTCAGGGATGTCCTGGGTGACCTGCCCTTGGTGCACTGAGGGGAGAAGGGTGGGTTCTGTCGCCCACATGAGCCCGTTGACACCTCAGGGACAGCGACTGACACCACTGAGGTACAGCTGGAACAACAGTGTGCACTCAGGACTGCAGGAAAATTCAGCACACGGCAGTGCAAGAGGTCCTGGCACATCAGCTCTGGGACCCAGTGATGCCAGAGCTGTTTCTCTGGTCAAAACACAAGCGTGCAGTAAACATTTCTTGCTCACTCAATACTCAGATTACTTTGGTGGCTTCTTCCCTCCTCCCACAGGTCCTCAGGAGGTGGCAGTGGGGTTATGAGAGCAGCAGGACACCCCCCGGGGTGGCTCATGGTCCTGGCCAGCAGAGCCTTTAGTGTGGACAAAGAATTCCCCAAAACCAGAGCATTTCTTATTAAAAGGCAACACTGCAGATGGGGAGGGAATCAAGCAGCGAAAGAGCCTCAAATAAAATAAGAGTCTACTTCTTCCCATTGCCTCAATTACACACAAAAATCAAACCAAACCAAATTTGAAGGGTTTCACAGACCACACAAATCCAGGCCTCTGGGGGCTGGTTCCAGCTCCAGGATGGTTTTCATGGAGCCTCCCCAACGTGCCAGAGGGACAGTGCCACACCCTGGAACACATCTGTGGGTGAAGGGAGCTGCAGCAGGGCCCAGCTCGGAGCATCACAGGCAGCAGCTCCCACTGCAGGCTCAGCCCCATGGTCCCTCTCAGGGATTTTATTCCAGTATTGGTACAAGAAAACCCCAAAGAGTTCAGGCAGAGCCACCCACACCATGGGGCTCAAACCTCCCCTGGCACGGGGAGCTCTCCAGGTGAGGCATCCTGGGGTTTAATCCCGGGCTCAGGATTCTATTTGCTCAGTGATGTGCTGGGAACGCAGCGTAATCCCGAGTAATCCAGCGGTAATTAACCAGCAGGACAATGACCAGAGCACAGCAGGGTCTGCTGGCACCCTGGGCACACACAACCACGCAG
Source organism: Orthonyx spaldingii (assembly GCA_013397795.1). NCBI lineage: Eukaryota > Metazoa > Chordata > Aves > Passeriformes > Orthonychidae > Orthonyx > Orthonyx spaldingii. The sequence continues at coordinate 6,959 of VZTJ01005815.1, read as the reverse complement.
CTGAAATGGGGGAGAAGCCCTGAAGGAAAACCAGGCCCTGTGCTGCTGCCTCATGGGAGCAACACCCGACCCCCGAGGCATCAGAGATACCTGGAAAGAGGAGACGGAGGCAGAGTGAAGCCTCTCCCAGGATTTCTCCCACTCCTACTTTGATGAGTTACAACAGCAGCACAGCCTTTGCCTGCTGTGGCACTCCAGGATCGGGATTTACAGACTTCTGAGGGAGGGGGACACTCCCTGCCTGCCCAGGGTGTGAGCCTGAGCTCAGCTCCTCCGTACCTCCCACAGGTAGATGCTCTCGGCGACCCCCGCCAGGATGTAGAGCCCGTTGGGAGAGGCCGTCAGGCAGGTCACAGGCCCGGGGCAGATGATCTTCTGCTGCAGCTGGTCCTGGGACAGAGCGAGCACAGCGAGGGCTCACAGAGGGGAAGGGGCTGCAGGCAGGACCCCCCAACGTGGGGGCTCAGGGGCAGCACTGCGGGGTCCCTGCGAGGAGAGGGATGGGGGGCACCTGCCCGTGGTGATGGGAGTGGGAATGGAGGGAGGGGGGCCCTGAGGGTCGAACCAGGGACAGTGGGGGTCTCTGTGGAGAGAAGGGCCATGAGGGGGTCTGCAGGGAACTGGGCCATGAGGGGCTGTCTGAGCACAGAGGGGACACTCTGTGAAAAGAGGGGCCGTNCTGTGGAGAGGCCATGGAGGGTTCTGACCATGGACCTGGGGTCTCTGTGGAGAGAGGGGCCATGGGGGTCTCTGCAGAGAACTGGGCCCTGAGGGGCTGTCTGAGCAGAGAGGGGAGACTCTGTGAAGAGAGGGGACATGGGAGGTCTTTGTGGGGAGAGGGGCCACGGGGGGCTCTGCAGAAAATTGGGAATTGGGCCCTGAGGGGCTGTCTGAGCACAGAGGGGAGACT
>VZTJ01005810.1:201827-240301 GCA_013397795.1 Orthonyx spaldingii | reverse complement strand
TAAGTACAGGGCTCATTTCCAGAATGTTCTGCCCTCAGCTCTGACTGGCTTTGTGTGTGGATTCAATAGAAATGGTTTGGTTGTGGTGAACTGGTGCTACAGACACACCATCTCAGTTTTTTGCCAAAGTCTAACCTGGTTAATTTTTGTTAATGCAGAAAAGCAGAGACTGAACCTGGATGAAGATTTTTTTGCAGAGAATGTGATAAGGTACAGTGCTTACATTTTAACATTACAGAGCAGTGGAGTTTTCCCCACCTACTTTCTGCTTGCAGTGCTGATCATGCTGGTGTCTTTTACAGCTTCGTGTTGGACCAGAATGTGTGAGTCAGCACAGGCAGCACAAACTCCCAGTTAGAACACAAGGAGTGGATTTGTTTCCGTTACCTTGCCACCTGTGGGATCCTTGAAGCAACACCAGGGCAGAGGTACAGTACTAGAGATGTGGGCACCCTTAAACTCAGTCCATGCCAGAGGATCACTGACTTATCAAGGGTTATTCCCAGCTGCAGGGTCACTTGAGTGATTTATAGTTCTCCTTACCAGCCTTCCACTCTTAACCTGTTCCTCCAAAAAAATATTTTGCAAAATCTTTAGAGTTCCTTGATCTGCTGTGTTTTGGGCATTTTGCTACAGTGATGGGTCAGCATGTTAATAACCCCCAATCAAGGTGACTGTGTGAATGTGTATTTGGTGGTTTTTTAATAGTGTTCTTTAATGTTCAGGGGAAGCTTGGAGAAGGTGGGAGTCTCTACACTTCAGCCACCATGTCTGGAATTGGCAATAAACGGACGGCTGGAGAGCCTGGCCCCTCTGCACCACCAGAGAAGAAGGCAGGGGTTGAAGATTCGGGCACCACTGTGGAGACCATTAAACTTGGTGGTGTCTCTTCAACAGTATGTCTTCTTTGCATACCCCCACTCCACCTTTTGTTTTCTTTCATCTGGAGGCAGAAATGTCTCTGGGATCAGTGAGCCCTTTTGTGACCCGGCCTGTCTCCCCTGTGCCCGGGCCCAGGAGGAGCTGGACATCCGGACCCTGCAGACCAAGAACCGGAAGCTGGCAGAGATGCTGGACCAGCGCCAGGCCATCGAGGATGAGCTGCGGGAGCACATCGAGAAGCTGGAGCGTCGGCAGGCCACCGATGACGCCTCTCTGCTGATCATCAACCGGTACTGGAATCAGGTTGGTAACAGCTTTTGTTACTTCATAGACACTGTTTTCTTGTCTCTCTGGTACCACTGCGCTCCTTTTGTTCACATCCATTCTTTATCTTGTCTTGCCTTGCCTATCCCATCATTCAGTTTGATGAAAATATCCGCATCATCTTGAAACGCTTCGACCTGGATCAAGGTCTTGGAGACCTTTTGTCTGAAAGAAAAGCACTGGTGGTGCCAGAACCTGAACCAGACTCTGACAGTAATCAGGAGCGCAAAGATGAGAGGGAGCGAGGTGAGGCACCTGTCTGGGGACAGTGGGAAAGAAGGATTTCAGCTGTGGACAATGCTGATGTCCCTTTCCAAAGGCTGACAGAGACATTTCTTTTGTGATTGTAAAAATTAGTGATATGTTACCTTCTAAAGCACATTTACCTTTTTTCACCTGTTTATGTTCCCAGGGGAAGGACTGGAGCCGGCTTTCTCCTTCCTGGCCACTCTGGCCAGCAGTACCAGTGAGGAGATAGAATCTCAGCTGCAGGAGCGTGTGGAGTCCTCCCGCCGTGCTGTTGCCCAGATTGTCACAATGTATGACAAGCTGCAGGAGAAGGTGGATGTGCTGTCTCACAAGCTGAACAGTGGAGGTATGACCAAGGTGGTGGGTATTCAAGAATGCTCGTCTGCCCCTGCCTTAGACCTGGGCTTGCATTGTAAACATTAAGGTCTAGTCCTTCTCATCTGCATTTATTTTCCAAAATGAATTGGCTTGGCTTTCTGAACTCTCATTAACAAAACCTTTAATAGAGGTTTGTGTGCCAGAAGTGTATTGTAGCTACCTCTGCATGTGAATGCTGAGAGCTCTGCCCAGCGTGTTGGGCTGAGAAGCAGCAGCTTGTTTCTGCCAGTACTGTGTTCATGTGCCTGAGAAGTTAGAGAACACAGGTGGACCTTATCACCCAGCAGTCCCCAGCCACCACATGAAAGGCTTCATGCATACAAGTAAAGAAGTGAAATCATCATTGCAAACTGATGTTGGACTCCTCTTCATTTGCAGTTTAGTAGAAGGTGTAGGAATAACCAACTGCTCAGTTTCTACTGAATTCCGAGCAAAATGGTACCCATCCAATGGCATGGTGTGCTTCGTGTAGCTGTCAGTTCTGAACGTAGCAGAGCTGTGCAGAAAAAGCCAAATGACCAAATTCTAAACATTAATGTAGGAGACTCACTTTGCACTCAGATGACTGTTTAAAAAGCTTCGTTAGCTTAAGGTTAGACTTCTAATCTTTTGAATGAAAACTTGGGTGGAATATCAGCTCATCCTTGGTGTGCCTTCTGTGTCCTCTGACCAAGGAGCCCTGACAAGTCTGGCATTGGTGTAGGGAAGTGTTGCTGTCCTTAGCTGGGAGTCATAAACTGTAGTAGCTTTGACACTGGTGCTGTGTGAGCCTGTCCTCAGGTGCTGTAATGGTCACCTGTCACCCCTGTGCTGTGGTTGTTACCTGGTGTGTCATCCCAGGCCACCTGTTGTGGCAGGTTCATGCATGAATTTGGCCTCATTTGGGTGTCCCTGGGTTCCCAGGGCACGCTCTGGGTTGCTGATACTGACACAGGGAAGGGATCTCTGGAGTGAGGGAGTGGTGCCTGGGTCAGAAATGTGCAGAGCCTTTTGCTTAGGGAGTGCAAGTCAAAGCTCTCTGGGGATGGAGATGAGGCCCCGAGGAGCCACCTGTGGGAGAGGTACAGTAAACTGCAGTTAAACCCAGAAATTTCCTTGTCTGTTTTCTTTCTCTTTTTGCTCTTTAAGAATTAAGATCAGTGTTCCTTGATTCCCATTAATTTCCTTTTCTTTGTGCACCTTTCAGATATCACGTTGATGGAAGAAGCAGTAGTGGAGCTGAATGCCTACCTGTCACACGAGAATGGACGGCTGCAGGAACTGGCTGATGTTCTTCAGGAGAAGCACAGAGTCATGTCTCAGGAGGTATGAAAAGGAGAGAGAAACAAATCTGCACTGGGGTCCTGCTTAGCATAATTTATGATTACCAGAGTTTGAAAGGCAGATTATTTCCCTGAAGAGGCACAGGAGCAACATGATTTCAAAGTTATGAAAGTTGTTGTGGAGAACTGTACATAGATTTTCTGTGTAACTCAGATTGATTTACTTGTTTCATCACTAAAGGAAATGATATAAGCAAGTCAGTGAGTTGAATGGATTTAACTTGGAAAGAAAAGGGGACAGCAGAGGAACTGGGGGCAGGTGATGTTGAGGTGGCTATATAGACACCTGGAACACTCAAGGTGACATCCCTGTCATCCTGAATTCCTTGGATTCTCTGTGTCACTTGACAGTGTAATGATATCAGTTACAAGATGATCCCAGTCATTAAGGGATTCACATTATTAGCAGCATTTGTTTCAGAGATTTCAGTTCATTTAAAAATTGTGTTAATGCTGGCCTTGCTCAGTGTTAGACCTCTGAGCACGTAAGTGGTTTGTAGAGTAGATGGACATATGGATTGAAAAGATGAAAATCAAAAACTATCTTTGAATAAGCTGAGGTGGCTGCCTCTGTACTCTGCCAGATATTACCAGCTTCCTGCTCTTTCTCTATTTTCAGTTTGGTCTTATTTTTGTTTCTGTTTTGGGATTTGGCCAGGTGGAATTCAGGTCAGTTCACTGAGTAGTCTCTCACCACAGCAAAAGATGGAAAGCACATGATGAATGAGAGAAAAATGACTTCTGAGCAGCCTCAGGAAAAGTTGATTCTATCCCATATGCTGACTGAAGCACTCCTTTGATTGCAGTTCTCCAAGCTGCAGGAGAGGGTGGAGACAGCAGAATCCCGGGTGTCTGTGCTGGAGACCATGATCGATGACCTGCAGTGGGACATTGACAAGATCCGCAAGAGAGAGCAGAGGCTCAACCGGCACCTGGCCGATGTCCTGGAGCGAGTGAGCGCTGCCCCCTGCTAGGACACCTGGGGAATGGGAGGGGTGTTGGGGGTGTGCCTTCCTCTCTGCTGTGAGAACTGAGAGCCTGCAGCGTGCCACCGCCGCTCTTGGATGTCCTGCAGCAGTCCTGTCAGTATTTAACTGGGTCTGGAGGAAACCTGTTGCCTTCTTTGCAGGTAAATTCCAAAGGCTACAAGGTGTATGGAGCTGGGAGCAGCCTCTATGGGGGAACAATCACCATCAATGCCCGCAAGGTAAGGTCAGGAACTTGGCTGTGGGCAAGGGGAAGAACAGAGTCAAGGAGAACTTATGCATGGGGCCACAGTTTGAACAGAGTTTAGATACATATTTTAGATAATTTTTAGATCCTGTGCCACAAATCTGGGTGACTCTGGGCAAGCCATTTTGTCTGTGTACAAGTTTCCTACTTATGAAACACCTGGTGGAATTAGATTCTGTCTCACTTGGTCACACTACCTGACTTCAGTATGTATTTGCTGTCACTACATAAGCAGGTACTTGATTAGTACTCTCAGGAGACACATTAACAGTAGGATTTACAAGCAGTTTATCCCAACAGTTTGAGGAGATGAATGCAGAGCTGGAAGAGAATAAAGAGCTTGCTGGGAGTCGCCTTAATGAATTGGAGGAACTGCGCCAGGATCTTGAAGAAGTAACAACACAGAATGAAAAGCTCAAGGTGAGACATCTGTACCTATGTGAGGATGAAGGTGTTCTGTGTGATGGGCTGCCCTCAGCTTTGCAGTGCTGTGTCTCCAGAAAACCTCATTAGCAGTATTTTATTCTGGGCCTGCTCTTCAGCTGTTTGACTTTGCACAGGGTACAGTTTATTGAGTCTGTGACTGCACTTGCAGCTCAGTGCCTTGGTGACACCGTGTGGACACTGCTGGAAATAGTGATGGTTTCCTGCCTGTGTCCCATTCTGATATTTCAGTACATTTTAACCATGTCTGGGTAAAACTGTTTCCACCTTTTACAAATATTGATGCCTCTTCCACCTTCCCCATGCCCTGTGCAAGTGGAACCAGAGGAATGGAAAAATCAGGGAACTTGTGTGGGGAGAGAGGCTCTTGAAAGAGTCAGCGAATTTACGGGTTTCCAGTGTGGGGGAGGATAGATAGGAAACATATTCTATGAGTTTGTGGTATTTTAAAGGTGGTAACAAAAGATGCTGTGACTCTGTGGTAGGTAAGTATATGATGGGGAGAATAATCCAAATGTCATCTTAATGCTGGTTATAAGAAATGTCTGACTCAATAACCTAAATCCAGAGATCTGATGCCAGGAACTGTCTTGAGGCACCTCTGGATTCTGTTTATCCACATGAACTTGTTTAGAGAGAAATGGTCTTTAGCTTACAACATTTTTCTTTTAATTATTGATCACCTATATGCATGTGTATATGTGTCTGTTTCACTGCTGCCAGTCACAATCATTTGATAAATCTTTTTTCTAGGAATTCAGTTCTGTACCTCTGGGTTTTTTGATTTCTCTTCCTGTCAGTCATTATGTCTTACTGGAAGAAGGCTGACGTAATGCCTAGCACGTGCATTTTCGCTGTTCTCTCATACTTTTCTGTGTGTCCATCTTTATTGATTTGGGTGATTACAGTTTGTTATGTTTTCCAAGTTCATATCTTTGAGAGAAACTATTTCAGGTCAAGAGAGTCAAAAACTTCCATCATGTGACTGTGCAAGAGACACAGCCTAGTGCATGCAGAGAAAACAGAGACTTTAAAATGAGGCATAACGCTTCCACCTACTTCACAGCAATGCTATTGAAGTTCAGCCTTTGTCTTTGCTTGTGGCAGCACTGTTCTCCTATCTTGAGCGACAGAAACCAAAGACAAGGGGATAATTTTTCTTTTCGTGGCATTTCCTTGTGTTCCAACCAGGTTGAGCTGCGGCGAGCAGTGGAAGAGGCTGTGAAGGAGACCCCGGAATATCGCTGCATGCAGTCCCAGTTTTCAGTTTTGTATAATGAGAGTCTCCAGCTGAAGGCACACCTTGACGAGGCCCGCACGCTGCTCCATGGCACCCGTGCCACGCACCAGCGCCAGGTGGAACTGATCGAGGTAACACCTCTGCTCCAGCAGCCTGGGGAGCTCTGTCATACCACCAGCCATCACTGCTGGGTCTGTGTGACCCCACGAATGCCCAGGAAATTTACATTTCTGGCGGTATTCAGGCTGTTCTGGTACCTTACATTGTTGAGGTGGGAGATACTCCAGGTTCATAGCGCCAGGTTGTGTTTCCTTTATGTTCCTCAGAGGGATGAGGTCAGCCTTCACAAGAAGCTACGCACTGAGGTGATACAGCTGGAGGACACCCTGGCACAAGTCCGCAAAGAATATGAGATGTTGAGGATAGAGTTTGAACAGACACTTGCTGCCAATGAGCAAGCAGGTATGGTGTTGTTCTGCTGTGCCCAAAAACAACCACCACCTACCCACTAATGGCCACTAGAGTGCACTGGAACCCCTGGGTTGATTCTTTGTTACTGTTAAATACTTGTTCTGGCAGGTCTCTTCATCTCAAAAAACAAAGCTCTTCACCTGTTTTATTCCATGTTATCTGACTTCCTTCTAGATGCTGCATAATAGATACATTTTGCTAATAATTTGGTTTATGATAGGATATTTTGCATTATTAAAAATTGCTTGTGGGGAGAGGATTAATTTCCAACTCTGGAAGGACAATCTGGATAGCAAAGCAGTAATTCTTACATTTCATCAGAGGAAATAAGTTACTTCTCAAGTAGTATTTAAATCAGGTTTCTTTTGTAACATGACAAGTTTCCCTTAGGATCATGGGCATAAAAGTAATGTTGGTGGGAAATTAGGACTGTGAATTTGCAAGGACTTACAGTTGCATATAAAACTGGCATGACTTTTTCCTGCAAGTGTTCTGTGTTGCTGTGTTGTGAGGTAGAATGGTAATAGTCTTCTTTTGTTCTCTGTCATTGTCACTTAGCCTGTTCTCCATCTCCATGAAAGTCCTCAGGAAGGTTTACAGGAGTGTGTTTTGTTACCGTGGTGTTCCTGTTTCTGCAGGCCCAATTAATCGGGAGATGCGTCACCTCATCAGCAGCCTCCAGAACCACAACCACCAGCTGAAGGGAGAGGTGCTGAGATACAAGCGCAAACTGAGAGAGGCCCAGTCTGACCTGAGCAAGGTATCGCAGCAGGAAATGCTAGAAAAGAGGGGAGCGTGCTTGGGAGAGGGGGGAATGCTGTCACCCTTGCCAGCAGCATCAGCCTTCCTGATAAGGTGTGCAGGGTGCAGTGACATTTTCTGTGGAGCTCTGCACTCTCCTGCTTCCTTTGACCAAAGGAATGCTCATCCTTTGCAACTGTGTAGTGCTCAATGAAAAGCAGGGGCAGTTACAAAGGGGGCAGGGAAGCATGGATCTGGAAAGACAAGGGAGAGGGGGTAAGGAAGATTCCTGACTAAGAACTTAAAAGTTTGCTTTCTTTATCATCTCTCTTGCTGTTCCACGCCAGATCCGCTCTCGCAGTGGCAGTGCTCTCCTACAGTCCCAGTCCAGCACTGAAGACACAAAGGAGGAACCTCCAGAGATCAAGCAGGAGCCTGATGATCCTTCTGCCCAAGTGTCTGTTCCCAAGGCTGCTTCTGAAGACGTTAACGAAATGAAGGCCAGGAGAGATGAAGAGGAACGGGAGCGGGAGAGACGGGAAAGGGAGAGGGAACGAGAGAAGGAAAAAGAGAAAGAGAGGGAACGAGAAAAAGAGAAAGAGAAGGAAAAGGAACGAGAGCGGGAAAAGCAGAAGCAGAAGGAATCTGAGAAAGAGAGAGAGTCCAAAGAGAAGGAGAAAGGGAAGCATGAAGATGGAAGAAAGAAGGAGGCTGAAGTCATCAAGCAGCTGAAGGCTGAGCTCAAGTAAGAGTTGTTGTCTCTCCCTTTCCTGTGGGAGCAGTGCCCAAGCCTGAGGTGTTCACGTGTTCTTGCTTTTACTGGATCAGCAACATTTGAAGCCAAGAGGGTTTCTTGACACCCTCTGTACCTGACTGTGATTTGGTCAATGTAGTAGTGTTTTTCCTACAATAGCATGAAGCATGAATTACCAAACCAGATACTTCATAGTGTGGGTCAAGTAATGTTTATTTGTTGTTGTCATAACAATTGCATAAAACTTCACAGCAGCAGGTTATTAATAGGAGACACAGCAGTATTCTGGCTCCTGGATGGTTCCCAAAGCAGAGGTGGATAGTTTGTAGGTTATTGTTAGGATGCATGTTTCATCTCCACCCCACTTCTTGCTTTTCATCGCATGTGCCTGAACACCTTTCTTTTCCCGGCTTTACTGACATGGTGTTTTATGTTACAAGGATAACATCAGCTAGCACTCGACTACTCTATCCATGTGGGAGATTGAGAGTGTATTGTCAGACTCTCATGCTGTCTGTGTAACAGTGTGGCTTTCCTGCTGTGTTCTCACAGTGGTCTGTCTCCTTTTCTCCAGGAAGGCCCAGGAGAGCCAGAAGGAGATGAAACTTTTGCTGGATATGTACCGCTCTGCCCCCAAAGAGCAGAGAGACAAAGTGCAGCTGATGGCAGCTGAGAAGAAGGCAAAAGCTGAGGTATTTCTAATTTCTCTTCCTTTTTTCTTTTTAATATGTTGCTTAAACTTCTTTTCAGATCCTCTGCAGCAGAACTGTCTTGTTTCTCTCCTCAAAACTGATGATTGTTTTTCTTCTCAGCTTTGTCACTTTGAGATTGGGATGGTCCAGAGATAAACAGGGACTAATTGCTAGTGCAGACACACATACAACAATCTCTAGGTTCATAAGCACAGATACATTTGCAGATCCCTCAAATACCTGCAGGTCCCTCTGTTTGGTACCCCTGTGGTTCCAAGCCCCTCTCACCTGCTTCACAAGCAGGTCTCACCTATCGGCAGCACTTACTCTGTGCAGCACACATAGATGGGGTAAAGAGTTAGATTACACAGCAATAGTTAAGAAAATGTGGAATAAAAAGATGCAAGAAGATAGGACAGGACAGGCTGTAATGATCATGTGCAAAGCTGAGCCAGATGAATGTGTACTGACTGCCCATATTTTACATGTGACTGGCTCCTTTTATACCCTTCTCTGTCTAACCCCAACTTGTTCATCCTTGATCTCCATTTCCCTGCACATTGCTTCTGGATTTGAACAGCTCTTGATTCCCACAGCCCTCCCAGTTCAGGGGCTATTCCTGGTTTACAGTGTCATCAGTTACAAAGTCCAAATGGATCTTCCTAGAAATGGTCCCTGTAGTTTCTTGGAAGCCTATCAGCTGTGACTGGAGAGGTTTGCATCCTTTCTTTGTCCCTGTGTTTGCTTTATCAGGTTTGTGTCTCTGTGTGTTTTGTTTGTGGTTTTCTCCTTCTCCCACACTCAGCTAACCTTGATGGAAAAAACATTTTTACACTCTCGTGTGCTCTCATCAATTCATGTGACTGACCAGATTTCATTCTGATCACTGTCTCCCTTGTCATTTCCCTGCCAAGTTTGTGTCTCTGTATGCTTTATTTTACTTTCTCCTTTCCCTGTTACATCCTTTTTGTATGGAAAAAAGTCCTTGACCAGGTGCCCTTAAAGGAGCAGATGCTCTCTGTCCTCGTATCCATACATGTACAATTGCAAGAGACTGATACTCCTATTCTGATAAAAGGTGCTGTGAAGTGTTCAAAGGTGTTGAAGTCAAGATCTTGAGCTTACAGCCCAGCTCAATGGTACATCTGCCAGTACGATGTATGACGACAGAGACAATACATCTCTGTCAAAACGACTTGGGGGGTTTTTTTGCCATGCTTTGAAGGCAGTCCTGAGTGTTTCAGAGAATTATGGGCAAAACAGGCTCTTAACAATGCTCAGGGCACATCTTTGTGTTTAGTGTCATTTCTGGTTTGTTCTTGTAGCTTGAAGAACTGAGGCAGAGGGTGAAAGAATTGGAAGACAAGGAAAAAAAGGAGAGTAAAAAGATGGCTGATGAGGATGCCCTTCGCAAGATCCGAGCAGTGGAGGAGCAAATTGAATATTTACAGAAGAAACTTGCCATGGCTAAGCAGGTGAGAAATTTGTGATGAGTTCTCTTTTAGCTTGAGCTCCTGTGAAGGAGCTGCCTTCAGGTTACATCCAGGAAGAGAGAAGGAATTTATATCTGTATGGGCCAGAGGTGAGAGTTTGGTCCTTGTTTACCAAAGGGGAAGAAAACTGAACAAGCAAAAGAACCACCAAGAAAATAACCCCTTCAGCTCTCAGCTCCAGAGTATCACAGGCAGGCGATGGTGGGAAACGTTTAATAACAATTACACATTAAGTAAACAATTAAACACATTGCCTTGCTGAAGTGCACAGAGGAGAAATGGCTTTATCAGCCATTAGGGGAGGAGGTTACAATTCCTTTTAAAGAGTTATTATTTCCTCAGTTCTTATAATGAATATGTTTGCATGGAACTGGTACGCACCTTCTGCTAAAAAAGACTTAATCCAGTGAGAGAGCAGGGTAGAGGCAAGCCAATGAATTGACATGTACTTTTTAAGAATTCAGATTCTCTTTATTGTAGAACAGAACTGTGCTACCTTGTCAATGCTGAAGTGGCCTAAGTGAGTTTAAGGGGCTTGGCAGCCTGTCAGTTGGAAGCTGTCAAGCTGTCCACATGTTGAATTTTTGGCCTGGTTTGTCTGACAGCTGTTCAGCTGCTGGAAATGGGGAGTTGATTTCTGCCCAGCTCTGGCAACGACTGTGTCAAAGCTGATTCTGCCAGACAAGCTACAGCTGACCATCTTCTCTCTACACCTTCAAATTGAGAGTATCTCTGCTGTGGTGCAGACCTCTAGGGAGTACATTTTTCTGGTTGTTGGGATGATGCCGTTCCCTGACACCAAGAATCTTCCTTCATCTTTGCGAGGTTTGGTGTCTCTGAGTAAGATGTTCAGGGTCACTGTAGGGGGTTCAGGGAACAGTTTTGCCAAAGCGTGTGATTCTTTTGCAGGAGGAAGAGGCCCTGCTGTCGGAAATGGATGTCACAGGGCAAGCCTTTGAAGACATGCAAGAGCAGAACATCCGCCTGATGCAGCAGCTGCGGGAGAAGGATGATGCCAACTTCAAGCTGATGTCAGAACGTATCAAGTCCAACCAGATCCACAAGCTGCTGAAAGAGGAAAAGGAGGAGCTGGCTGACCAAGTTTTGACACTGAAAACACAGGTAATATGGAAACAGGAGAGAGGACAAGGGAGCTGGTGGGGAAGGTGGAGGTGTTGTGTGTTACCTGTTTTAGGCAGCTGCACACAGCTGCTTGATTGCCCCCCCACTGAGGGGAGGGGGAAAGAATCAGAAGGGTAAAAGTGAGAAAACAGGTGAGATGAAGTAAAGGCAGTTTAACAGTTAAAGTAAAGATGTCCATACAAGCAAAGCAAAAAATTAATTCATTCATTACTTCCTGTGGCAGGCAGGAGTTCAGCCATCTCCAGGAAGGCAGGGCTTCATCATGCTTTATTGTTATTTAATGAATGCTGCAGCTCTGAACATCCTCCCACTTCCTCCTTTCCACCAGCTTTTATTGCTGAGCACAGCATTGTACAGTCTGGAATATCCCTTGGGCCAGCTGGATCAGCTGTCCTGGCTGTGTGGCATCCCAGCTTCTGGGGCACCCTCAGCCTGCGTGCTGGTGGGCAGCATGAGACACAGAAGGTCTTGATGCTGTGTGAGTACTGCCCAGCAACAGCTGAAGCAGTGGTGTGTTATTGACACTGTTCTGTTCCAAAACACCAAACACAGCAGCATGTGAGCTGCTATGAAGAGAATTAACTGTCCTCACCAAAATCAGTCCAGGATGGAATGTTCCTCTCACCAACCTAGGAGTGCATCAGGCTTCAAAGGGGCCTTAGTAAGAAACTGAGACTGCTGTATGAGCATTAAAATGTTCTGCAGCTTCACTGCTATGGAGAGCAGGTGGGTGAGGAAAAATGGGAAATCATTTTCCTATTGTTATGGTACTTCTATCTATACATTCTACCTATACCTGTATATATTGGTAACAAGCAGGAGGAGTTGAAAACCATGGTTCAGTTTGAACTGTCTCAGACATGGGTACAGACTGGGGGAAGAAGTCACTGAGAACATTGGAACAGAGAAGGACTTGCGGATTCTGGTGGATGAGAGGGTGGACACGACCCAGCAGCGCAGGCTGGGAGCCCAGAAAACCAACTGCATTCTGGGCTGCATCCAAAGCACCATGGGCAGCAGGCTGAGGGGGGGGATTCTGCCCCTCTGCTCTGCCCTTGTAAGACCCCACCTGCAGTACTGCATCCAGCTCTGGGGTCCTCAGCACAGGAAAGACACATGGACATGTTGGATGGAATTCAGAGGAGGCTATAACGATGATAAGAAATGAGCACCTCTGCTGCAAGAACAGGCTGAGAGCTGGGGTTGTTCAGCATGGAGAAGACTCTGGGGAGACCTTATTGCAGCCTTCCAGTACCTGAAGGGGGCTTAGAAAAAGGAGGGAGAGGAACTTTTTATACGAGCATATAGTGACTGGACAAGAGGCAGTGGTTTTAAGCTGAAAGAGGGCAGGTTTAGATTAGATGTTAGGAAGAAATTCTTTACTGAGAGGGTGGTGAGGCACTGCTAGAGGTTGTCCAAAGACATTGTGGATGGCCCATCCCTGGAAGTGTTCAAGGCCAGGCTTGGATGGGGCTTTGAGAAATGTGGCCTAAAGGAAGTTACCCAGGGAGGTTGGGACTAGATGATCTTTAAGGTCCCTTCCAATCCAGACCACTCTGTGACTGTATCCTGTCATACTTGGAACCAGTGTGTAACTGTTCACTGCCTTGCAGCACTTCTTTAAGCCACTGTCCAAAAATTAAGACATCTTTGTTTCAAATATTTGACTGCTAAGTTTTGAAGTGTTGACCAGAGAGATCTGGGTAGAGCTCTCTGGATACAGGCATGGCTGTGTGGGGAGAACAAGGCAAGCTGAAGATGTACTCCCTGGTGGTGGGGATGCCGGGGTAGTTTTAGGCTGCAGTTTTAATGACAGCTCTGAAGACCCCCAGAGCATGCATAAGACATCTTTGTTTCAAATATTTGACTGCTAAGTTTTGAAGTGTTGACCAGAGAGATCTGGGTAGAGCTCTCTGGATACAGGCATGGCTGTGTGGGGAGAACAAGGCAAGCTGAAGATGTACTCCCTGGTGGTGGGGATGCCGGGGTAGTTTTAGGCTGCAGTTTTAATGACAGCTCTGAAGACCCCCAGAGCATGCATTCATTCCCTCTGTACCTTTTGTCTCCCTTCCTAAGGTGGATGCCCAGCTGCAGGTTGTACGTAAGCTGGAGGAGAAGGAACACTTACTGCAGAGCAGTATTGGAACAGGAGAGAAGGAGTTAGGTCTGCGAACACAGGCCCTGGAAATGAACAAACGCAAGGTGAGTGATGGCTCAGCTTCCTCTTGACTTGCAAGGTGGAGCTGTTGCCTCGTGAGAGGCACAGAAGGCTCTGAGCTCTACCTGGCATTTCAGAACCTGGCATTCCCTGTTTTGGGATGAGTATATCAGAAGGCTGAGGAGTCCTGGAGAGAATTATGATTAAAGTACTATAGACCGATGTTTTCCTTTTATAAGGAGGAGCAGGTCATATGTGTTTCTGTGAAAGCCTGATTAGGGTTTTAATAACAATTTAAGGTGCCTTTGTAGGAAACCTGTGGTGAAAAAAGAAACAGCAGCCAGATGAAGTTAACTGGGGTCAAAGCTTTTGTAGGAAAGATGGGATAAGTCAAAGGAAAATACAGTTGGGGAATGTGAACGCTTTTAACAAATACCTAAGATCAATAAAATAGGTGTATTACCAGCAAAATAAGACTAAGTCTTATGGTTGATGCTGCCTTTATTGTTAAGTTTTAGTAGAAATGTAGAAAATACATTAAAACAGGCAGAAAGGAAAGTAGGAATGTCACTGTGAAGAGGAGCTGGGGAGAGTTCAGCAGAGTCACTTGTGCTTAATATGACAATTTGTGGTATTGAGGGAACTTGGTTATAAAGTTAGAGGAGAACTGGTGAAGAGAGAAGATTGTTAGAAATAGGTATCTTGCAGTTCTATCTAGTTCAGCTATAGAACTGCCTCTAAACAATTTAATAGAGAAAATGTGGAAGCTGGAAGGCTGAAAATATATTAAAAAGAGAATTAGGTGATCATTAGTGTCTTTCTAATGTGTATTCACATGCTGTGCAGTGTGACAAGGTTTGGCTCTGCTAAGAGAAATCTTGTAGCTAAATTATTAGAACTTGTTAATAATAAGGGACTAGAAATCACTAGGACTGTTCTTCTGTGTTTACCACTTCTATACTGGTTTTCTTTCTCAGGCCATGGATGCAGCCCAGCTTGCGGATGATCTGAAGGCACAGCTAGAGCTGGCTCAGAAGAAGTTACATGATTTTCAGGAGGAGATTGTGGAAAACAGAGTAACTAGAGAGAAAGAGATGTTCAACTTCAAAAGGGCTGAGGTATATATCCTATGCAGAATCCTTCAATACCTGTCTGTTTTAGTGTCTTTCTTCTTGTACCCTGAGCTTGGAGAGGGTTTCAACTAAACTGCACTTTTGGTGTCCAGTTTCTCTTCGATTTCAGCTTTGTCAGATCTTGGCTCTTTCAGGTTTTGTCCACTGATAACTGACAATACTTGTGGCATCAGATGATCATGTTTGTTGGATTATTGGGATGAAACTATGAGTGGCATGACTTAGGCAGGTGCATGTTCTCTTTGGTACCTGAAGAAACTGTGACAGAGAACGTACTGCTCATTTACTCGCTCTCCTGTTCTTATGCAGGAAGATATTTCTAGGTTGCGCAGGAAGTTGGAGACCACAAAGAAGCCTGACATGGTTCCCAACTGTGATGAGATCCTAATGGAGGAAATCAAGGATTACAAGGTGAGTATGTGTCTGTCAACTTCCCTTTTTACTTTAGTCAGAAGCTCTGTAGGCACACTTTCAGTGTTTGACATCTCTCGTCTGTACTCTGGCATTGAAGAAACCACATTGTCCTTCTGAGGCATGGAAGGACCTTCATCTTCAGACACCCCTGAGCACAGCAGGTGTGCTGCAGCCCCTCCCAGCTCTGTGTGTGTGTGTTGTGTGTGTTGCAGGCCCGCCTGACGTGCCCCTGCTGCAACATGCGCAAGAAGGACGCGGTGCTCACCAAGTGCTTCCACGTCTTCTGCTTCGAGTGCGTGAAGACGCGCTACGACACCCGGCAGCGCAAGTGCCCCAAGTGCAACGCGGCCTTCGGGGCCAACGACTTCCACAGGATCTACATTGGCTGAGGCCCACGGAGCCTCTGCTGTGCCCAGTCTGCCTCCCTCGCTCCGGGAGATTCTGCTGCCCCGCCTGAGCGGCTTCTGGGAGCTGTGTGGGGGATCCACAGAAACGGCCTCTGCATCTCGGTTCCTTTCTTGCCCCTTCCCTTTCCTCTTGCCCCCAGTTTTTGTGTGCTCTTTGTGCCTGAGAGGAAATCTCCCATCCCTCACTTTCACACTGCCAAGGTGGGAACGTCCAGCTGAAGTCCTGCCTTGGTGGGATGGAAGCTGAGGTGCAGCAAAGGTTAGTGAGAGCTTTATTTGAGGGGTATGCTTTGGATGTTAATTAAATCCCATCAAGGTATGCCAGTGCTCCTGTGAGTGAATAGTTTCCCAATTAACAGGCCAAGCAGAGGCCAAGTAACTGAATCTTAGGCTCAGTGTAGCACCTCCTTAGATGTGAATCTTCCTGAGTCAGGGCAAGAACCTCTGAGGGCTGGTGCACTAGGAAACATCCTCCCTAGCCCCAAAACAAACACACATTTAAATATCCAGAAGGGGAGAAAGGAAAGATATTGGAGACCCTTTGAAAATAGCATTCCACTGATGAACCCTGGTTGATGTGGTCACCTTCCCCTAGGCTGAGGTATTGCTGTCCTTGTCCTTACCAGAAAAGGATTTTTAGTGATTGCTTTGTTGCAACTTTACCACAAAGATTAATCTTGTTATGCACAAAATCTAATTAAAGCTGTTGTTTGGTTTATTTTTCTGTTTCTCTTGCCTCTGGTAGTATCTATCTGTGCTCCCATCCTTTGTCCAGTTGTTGGAAATATTTTTCACAAGCTTTAAACTTCTACAGTAGAGAGGCTTAACTTCTTCCTTCCCCTTCTTTCCAAATACACTCAACTAAAACTTTTATCCCTTCGGCTGTATTGCTGGCACCTTATTCCTGACACAACAGGAGGGCCAGGATGCTGGATTATTTCTGCCTCATTTTGTCATGGCTGCTGGGAACTTTGTGAGGAATGTGGTGTAGGTTAGAGTCTCAGTGCTCCCTGGGGTTAGAGGCTGCATTTGAAGTCTGCTCCGAAAATCAGAATATGAAGTTTATTTGCAACATTCCTTCATAGGGTGTAGTGTTTTTCCTGTAAACATAATTTTCATGGAAGGTGCACCTGTCAGGTATTTATTTGTCTCATGGGTGTCTCTTCCCTGAATCTGTACTGCCTTCCTGTATTCCCTGTGGGAAGTAACAGATACAAACTGAAAGGAGTTAATCACAGACTTTCTCACACTATTCATTCTTATCTTTGTGAAAACATTCAGAATATATTAATAATGCCTTGTAAATAATGAATCCTGAAGACTGGGAAGGAACACATGACCCTGCCTTTCCAAGGGGAACCTGGGATGCTGAGAGGTTCTGGCATGGTGTAAGAGCTGTTAGAAGGAGTGAGAGTAGAACCCTCTCCCCTTTCCCTGGAAGTTGCTCCTGGGATTACAGGTTCTGGCACCAACGTGGATGAAGAATGGTGTGTTAATGCTGGTGGTAGATGTAGTGGTACAAATGCTTGTTCATCAGAACCAGGACCTGGTCGTGAACAAACTGTCTGCATCCTCAAACAGCTTTGATACAACAGCAAGAGTTCCTTTTATAGCTGTGAACAGCAATCCGAGCTAAACAGCCCCAGCAGAGCTGCAAAGCCCCTCTGTCCTTCCCCCGTCACTGCTTTATCACCTTTCTACTGCAATTGAGGTTTGTGTGCATGCTGGCCATGTTGGGTTCCCTCTGGCCATGGCAGGAAATGGATATTTAAAACAATCTGCATTAGTTTCACAGAGGAGTTTTGGAAATTGCTGTCTTCCCTTACCAAGAAAAATGTATTGGTTTTGTTTTAAAGTAACAGCTTATTTTAGGCTCGTTTTGGAAGTGACTGAGTTTCTCTCTGCTTTTAATTAAACCACTGAGAAACAGAATGTATGGAAATAATTAAAATTTATCAGGACTAGAAGTATCAGGGTAAAAGAAGTAAAGGGGTGACAGGGATTCTTCATTAAAAGGTTCCCTAAATTCAATGTCTCAGACAAGAAAGGAAAAGCCATGTCTCCCTCCAGTCTCCTGTGCAGCTTCTGTCACAGCAGATCCTCTCCCTCGGACACAGTCCGCAGGCACTGACCTGCCTCTGGTTCTGCACATCCCATGCAAAGCAACAGCAATCTCCTGTCCCCAGGGGGTCAGGCTGGAGCAGTGACTGAACAAGAAAATAACATGCTAAAATAATGTCTCTGTTGGGCAGTAACAGAGCCAGCAGTAACTTGTGTCTTTTTTGAAAAGGCACAGTTGGTGCTGCAGTAATTCAGAGCAATTCCTATTCTACATTTGATGTGGGAGAAGCTCCTCAGACACCCACCAGAAATAAACACTTGCTTAACAATAGTTATTAGGTGGTTGACATTTTTACATTTATAGTTTTGCTTTTAAATGAAGGCTGATTTGTTGAAGGATTGGGTGTTTGGAACTTTGAAGCAAAACATTTCTGTTCAAGATACCATTAACATTTTCAATTTTTTTTAAAAAAAATCTGTTTCTGGGTTCATGCATGCAGAGATAAGCACATAAAAGCCTTGATAAAAATACTTACAAAATTGGACTGAAATACGCCTTTCCTAGTGTTTTAATGAAAAGAGAGCAATGTTCATCTGTTGCAACCAAGTGATGTTGGAGGTTGTAAGGTACTGGACGCTACACAAAGAAAAAGCGCTTTCTAAAAAGCTGATTATCTAAAGTGGGGAAGGAGGGGAATGGAAGGCAACAAAATCAACCTCAGTGCCTTGCCCTTCAGGCTTGTCAGGAAAGCAGGGACATCCCAGATCTATTAGACCTACCAACGTGCAGGCCCGTGGATCCCACTTCCCCGTTTTCTATCCCAATTTCTCTTCCCTGTGTAACTGCATTGGAATTTTCAATTTTTTTTAGGCAGAGAACAAGCACTGAGCAGGGAACAGACCATCTTGAGCTCTTGAGGCTAACTAGTCTGGGTCTCGCTGTGATCAGCTTTTAGTGCAGGTACAAAGCTTTTCATGTGCAAGGGTTTTCCAAAGGTTAGAGGTGCAAAAAGGTGGAATGTCTTTCTCAATCTGCCTGCAGCCTTTAAACTACACCTAACAAGAATATCACCCTGGGCAACATTCTGGCTGGAGATACAGGGAGGGTAAAAATTACTTCCCTGAGGTATCTAGGAGACCAGAGTTAAGAGACAGTGTTACAAACATTATTTTTCTCTGTAATACGGGATATGTAGGGAAGTGGTTTTTCAAAATTGGTAGAAACTCTATTTAAAAAACACAGTCAGTTGGGTTGATGCAGTGTTTATTCAGACGCTGAACAGCTTACCCTTCCTTCCCCTCATCACCCAGGAGGGAGAGAGCTCCACTCTGTACATTGCCTCTGAAACCACAACTCTTGTTCGTCATCCACAGGGAGGTTTTGGTGACTCCTTTTGGTTTTGATGGCACCTTGGTACTTGAATCAATCATGGTCTAGAGCCCCTTTAAGTCACCTCATCTGTGAGAAAGAACTTTATTGTCAGCTTAAGACAGAGAATTTTAAGGGAGTAGCTTCACACTAGCAAATATTTCACTTTTTGAGGTAACTACTGATTAAGAGTAGTGCACCCTCTCCCTTCTCATCCTTGCCCTGTGCCACTGTGAATCCATCCCTTCACCTGCTGGTGCTCTCTGGGAGGGAGTGGAAGCCCAACCTGGGCTCACAGGCAGACACAGGTGGTGGTTAGGTTTTTGCCAAGTTATTTTAAATAAGCTGGGTGAGTTCCTTCACCACAGTCTCAGAGCAGCCACCTCTGCATTTGTGCTGACAGAGCTGAGGGAATGGTGTGTGGTGGATTTGCCACCAGGAATTTGTCTCGTGAGCCTGTGCCAGGAGGGAAGGGACTGCCAACACAGAACAGCACCTGGCATGAAGAGGCATCTGTGAGGAGCCTTCACATGAACAGAGACTGGACCCATACAGAACACAACAAAAATGTACCAACAAAGGGACATACTTCCAATGAACAGTTTAAACCTTTTTTTTGGTATCTTTTTCTTTTTTTGAATTAATGCACAGAAAGGGCTAAAAAAGTGGAACCTCACTTTACTGTCAGGTGGAGGAACAAGGAACTCTCACTGTTGGGATATTCCTTGTCTCTCCAGTCCCTTGGGAATGGCTGGTGTTTTCCAGGAGAATATGAAACTTGTGAAAGGAGGAGGACTCAGGAGGGTGGCAGTGACTGTGGGCTGCTGCAATTCTGCTCTCCTGAAGAGCTTATTGCCTGCTTTATTTTCGCACCCCTTTCAGGCATTACAAAAGTGTGTTACAAATTTTACAGAGGAAGGGGAGAAAGGAAGAAAAGGAGAAGGGCCCAGGTAGGCTGGCCTAGAGCTCTGCAGTCCTGTTTGTCCTCGCATACTCTTCCAGCTCTGATTTCCTGTCCATGGCGAGCTGCAGCTCCTGCTTGATGATTTCGATCTGCTTCTCCAGCTCCGTCAGCTCTTGCAGCACAGAGGTCCTCGCAGTGTTGCGGGACTCTGCCTTCCCGTTGGTGGTGAGGGAAGGCGGAGTCTCTCTCCTCCCCTGGGGCAGGGGCATGTCCTGGTGCTGATGGATTGTCACCTCGTTTTGCCCCTCATCGGTGCAGATGTATTTTTTCCGGTGGCAGTTGCCCAGGTTGGCTGTGTTCCACACTGCATGCTGGCTGTTCCCTACATGGGCCCTGAACAGAGAGAGCAGAGTTAATACCACATCAGAGCCTGCTCTTGTGTGTGTGCAGACCTCCCCTGTGAGCCATCCTACTGGAAAAATATAAGGCTGCTGTTACATATTACATAGAAATGTTACTCCTTTATCCCTGGAATTACATTTTCTTGCAAAGGACAAATCATGAATGGAAATGACCAAATTTTTGTGATTTAACCATAGCAGAGGCTAGAACAGAACCCTGAATGTCATCTTCCCCAAAACTTTTTTTAGTTATGAAATTACTCAGCTGCAGCTCAGGAAAATGCAAGTCCTTCAAAGCTTTCTGAAAGCTTTTGTGGTTGCAATGTCCAAGTTTATCACAGTGTTAATCCTTTGTGTGTGACTACTCTGTGCTGGCTTGGGCATTTGCTCTCACAGAGAAGGAAAGAGACTCCCTAGAGCTGGTGTGTAGAGGTGAGGGGGGAAGCTTTGTCCTTTGGTCTTGAAGTCTTGTTGGGGAGCTGCTTGTGCTCTGGGAAATGGACACAAATGACGTGTGTCCAAGCCTCGCAGGTTCATTCATGAGCTTGCTGAAAGACCAAAGAGCCTTGTAGTGTTGGGGCAGAAATTCCCATCTGGGAACTTTTTCAAATGCTTCAATTTTTATTTCCTGCGGAAATATTTCCATAATATTTTGATTCCAGAGAACATTTTCCTTCTTTTTGGGGAACTTCCCTCTCCTGCCCTCCCAAAAAAGGACATTTGCCAGGGTTCCTTCCCAAGCAGAGGAACAGCCCATGGCCTCCATCCTCCACCTGGAACTTAAGGAAACACAGAGTTTGCTGTTGTGCCAGAGGAGCTTCTCTTTTCTACTGCTTTCCCTTTGGGATGGGTTTGACTGTGTTCATTTGATAAAGGGAGGTTTAAACTCTGAAGGAGCTGTGTTTCATCCTCGAGCTCTTCTGTGGGTATCCTTGGACAGAAGTCCTGTTTGCGTGAGCTACCTGTGGGCAGGTCAAGGAAGGAAGTTGATATTTCAGCACTGGCACTGCTGAAAGCAGTTGGTTTCCAGAGGAGCCCCATGCTGGGAGTGGCTACTTTTCTCACCTCCCTGCAGAAAAGGAAGTTAGAAAGAGGAAATTTCGTTTGAGGAGGTGGCGATCAGGTGTGTTCTCCCGGAGAAGGGCTGGCAGAGAAACACGGGGAGGTATCAGGCAGGAGCAGCAGCCCCTGCCTGGGTCATGCTCCAGAGAGCTCAGGGAATCCCAGCAGGGATGTGTATGTACAGCTGTTTATTTTTGTGCAGACCAGAAATGTTCTCATATTTCAAAATAAAAGATGGGAAGACTCTCAAGTCTGGGCAGGTGATTTTAACAAATGCCAGAGTCCACAGTTAACACTCCAGTTTCACCAAGTCAATAAAACCATTTACAGTTGGGCTACTGATGCTGAGCAGCTTTCCTAGTTTTTTGAAAGTTATGACCTAAAATAACCCAGTGGATTTTCTTCCGTGAGGATAATAGCAGTGGCATGATGCCACTTCTTTCCTCCTCTTTTCTGCTCTTTGGTGCTTTTAAGACTTCCTCAGTCCCTGACAGGAATAAAAGCAAGTGTGAGAATGTCATTGATTTGAGAGCTCTGTGTCGTGTCTTGCCACATCAGTGTTCATGACAAACTGGACACCCCATTCGTAGGTCTGTTGAGGTAAATTTATCAAAATTCTGTGCAAGCAGCAGCCCAGAGATGCCAAGAAGAGCAAGGACAGTCAGTGGCTGTGCAGGCACACACCTGTGGTCTGATGGCTGTATGGGCAGAAGTTTTGGACAGCAGTAGATCTTCGTTCTCTCAAGCTGGAAGAATATTTGCATGGCTCTTGTTTTGAGCCATTGCCTGGGGACCTTAGGGGCCATCTCCTTCTGTTCCACCCAGGCAGGAGGGTGCAGCAGGAGGAAACATTTTGCAGCACTCAGCGCCTCTCCTGCTGCTCACAGATCAAAAGCCGGGAGCGGCTGTGTGCGAGAAGGTACCAGACTTGGGGGTTTTGATGAGATGAAGGAATGAACAGAAGTCAATTGCAGGCACTTTTATACACTTGTGTGCATAAAGGCAGCTTAGGAGCTTAGAGATGCTTACTTATTTCTGTTTGCTGCCTGAGCCTCAGGAATGTCAAAGAAACAAAACCTACGTTGACATCTGTGCCTTTGAGTCAGGCCAAACACCCAGCAACATTCTCCAAGACTTTTTATTTTTTCTACCCTGTGTCTGAACTTCTCTGTAGAAGAGCACTGCTGCTGCCTGTGTCCTTACAAAGTGCACCAGTAAAGCTGACTTGCTGAGCACGTGCACAGTTCCATGCAAGGCCTTGTGTTAGGCCTGGAAGCTGTACATCACATTGTCTCCTCTTCAGAAGACACAGCCTATGAAAACAGGGCAAAGATGGTTCCTGCTTTTGTCTCCCACAAGAGATGTTGGAGACAGTGTTTTCAGAAAGGACTGCAGTTTCCTCTCATCAGCTTTCGTATTTCCCGTCCTACAAACTCAGGAAGCTGACAGAGTTTATAGCATGGGAGTGCCTGACCTCTCTTTCCCTCTCAAGGCTCTGCCTCACAGAGCCCTGGTTACCTGCCAGTGCTTTGGCATGGGAGTCATGAATTCCCTGAACACAAGGGCAGTGGACTTCAACTACAAGGCCTGTCTTTGGAATGGGAGGTTTTTTAGTAGCTGTATACAAAATCACGAAAAAACAAGATTTCTAGATTTAATACTTTTTATGGGAAAAAAATAATTTCTGCCTCCATCATTTGTCACTTCTATCTTGTTTCCTTTTTAAAAAATTCTGTTACCTTTGGGGTGTATTGGGTCCATAACTAGATATCCAGACACAACGTATTTAATTGCAAAGTAATTTTTATAGTTTGTGTTTTAAGGCATGGAAAACTTCCCACCTCTTTTCTACTCGTTTTTTCTTAGGCTGACGCTTTTCCTCAATAAATGAACTGTTCAGAGCACGATGTAATCTCTAGAGGGAAAAGAGGAAAATAAATTAGTAAAAGCAAGATTTAAAATAGCTCCACAAATAGGTAAACAATTTGGGCTTTGTCTGAAGGACATGACCATAAATTATTTTGCACATTGAAGGATACAAGCAATTGTCTGTGCTTTGTCATTACAACAGATTTATTTTCTCACAGTTTCCCAAACAAGGGCAAGCTGAAAGGTTGATGAATAGTTGGGAAACAATCATTGGTGTTAAAATACATTTTAAAATACTTCTTCCATTGTGCTGCTTTAAAGCAACAGAAGTTCTTCCCTTTTGTGCCTTTTGATGCAAAGTAACTTTTTCCTTTAGAGCAAACACCTGGAGCAATTCTGTCCCATTAGTTTCTCTAGAATAATGAGGGAGGTTACCCAGCACTTACTGCACGCCTCACAGCTTTGGGAACCTTTAACAGTGGGATAAAATGTTCTGGTTTGCCAGTTCAGGATAACACTGTTGCTTCTGTCATCCAAAGGAGCTGAGCTGTGAGGCTGCAAGTGCAAATGGAAAGGTCCCTCTGCGAGCTTTGCAACAGAATATTTGAACTTTTTCCTCCGTGCTTCCCCTTCCATCCTTAGGTCAGCCTCTTCAAGCTCCAGAAGCCACTGTCACCCTTCAAAGGCCAATTATCAGTGCTCTTACAACATTTTATACCTTGTTCCTGTCCAGCGTTTCTTAATCAGCCACACAACTTTCACAGGGTCCCTTCAGACCCGTACCTGACTGGTATGGAGCCAGTACTTCATCTTGGATTTCTTCTTGATTCGTGGCAGGACCAGTCTGTACACGATGTGTTCCCCAATGGTGGTGAGAATGGACAAACCGAAGCCAACGCACAGCATCACGAAGAGCCCTGAGAAATGCTTTATCCCCATCTGCAGTGTCTGTGAACAAAATCAAAAGGGCAAGTTAACGCAGGAGGCTGTTAGTGTGCTGAAGCAGTTCCTTTGTTTTCTCACGTGGAAATGTGGTCTGACTGAATACACAGTGGTGAAATAATGCAGAATAGTCTGGACACAGTTCACAGCAAAGCCTTTCTGTGCTGCTTGGTGTTCAGTCAGAGCAAAGGATCTGTCATGGGAAGAGAATCAGCCGAACACCAAGGAATTTCTGCCATCTCCCTAATGAGATAAAGTGTCAAACATGTACAAGAATCTGGTGTTTGCAGTGTCTTTGCATTTGTAAAAGAAAGTACTGCTTGGTAGAATGTAGTCAATGAACTGTAAAGCAAGTCCTTCATCAGCAGGGAGCTAATGTTCATATTTTCTGGGAATTGATCATTAACTTTCCCTTTTTGTGCTTTACCCTTGATGGAGGATCATGCAGAAAATGTGAAATAAGTAGCACAAACATGGCACCCCCTCTACTGCCTACATTAACAGGACTAAAACTGTGTTTGTTAGGAACTCTGACTGCAGCTATGGAAAACAGGAACACTCCCACCTTTTTCTGCCAACCCACCCTTTTCATGTAGGGTAGGAAGCCTTTAATTAATATGTCTTATTGGCATTAATCAGGTTATGTTTGAACACCAAGAAACTGTGTAGAGCAGGAATCTGTACCACAAATACCTGCACTGCAATGTGTGGGTGAGGTATGCATATAGTATTTTTATTCTCAGGCCTCCATAACTAAAATCCCTTGCCAAAAATTACTGCCCACAGACTACTATGGAAATATTTCCAGGAATACAAATTCCAGTTGTGTCTTTCTATTAAACAATGTTATTCCCTAAATAAATAAAAAAATAAAAAAAAGAAGAAGGAGCAGAGTTTGGGTAGGGTTGTGTGTCACCTGTGATGCTGCTACCCTGGACCTGTTGTGTTCCTTGTGTTCATTTGCTCAGTGAGTGGGGGTGGGGATTGTGCTTTATTTTGCCTACTTCTATAAGCTGAAAAAGAACCTGGAATTAGTCAGAAGATACATCACAGAATATTTGTGAAGTTTTGTTCTAAGGTCATTTTAAGCCACAGAGTTGATAAGTGATGAGTCCACTGAAGCTGGGGGCTTGGAAGTCCCGTTGTGTACTCTTGTTAGGCAACTGTGAGCTGTATTTCTCTCTTCTGGTTTGCATATTTGATTTCTGATTTGCATACTTGATTTCTGTTCTTTAAGACACAATGGTATGGGATAGCATATCACGAGTTTTTTACAAGAACAGAGCTTCAGCAATCCAGCAGAGTGAGAACTTTCCCATGTTGGCACTGGCAATGAACTCTCGTTTTGGGGATCCTCTGCCAAAATCAACCTCCTTGTCCCAAAGCACACTGAGCAGAACTTTTGGGATGAGAAATTTTGTACTACTGAATAAACACTTCAGGGGTGTTGAAGGCTATAATGGAGGTGTAAAAGCAATTTCTAAAGAAACTTACTGCAGCCTGGAAAGTGAAAAACCCTAGCAGAGTGGCTCTGGGGTAGAAGTGTGTCAGAGTTTTGGCACAAGGGTTTACTAATATGGAGACTGCATCAGTTCAACCTCAAACCAAAACTTCCCTCTCCACATCAAAATTTCTTATTGACATGAACTTGCTGTCCCATAGTTTGTCCTTCCAGTTAGGGGCACAGTAGGGTGACACAAAGATTACAGGTGGTAATGCTTTAAACCGCTCAAGAACTGAAGTTTTTGACTGGAGGTCTGTGTGACCTGTTTCTTTTAACTGGCAATGAAGCCCAACTCTTAGCCCAGGTAGCATAAAATCAGAATAAGGTCCTATGTCTGATCTAATTCTCAGAGGTCTCACAGCTAAGATGTGAGTGTGGCCCATCTTTGAATTTGGCACATGTGTAAGTATCTGTAAGAAGCAAAAAAACCTGCTATCCCACGTAGCTGACCATAATGGTTAAGGTGAATTTGCCAGTTGTCCAAGAAGCTCTGATGCAAATCACTCCCTTCTCAGAAAGCGTTTGAAAAGGCAAGTATGCAACAGTTTACGTGAAGATGCAGAGTTAACAGTAAACAAGAACAAACAGAACAATAATTAAAAGGGAAAGTATTTGCTCAGTCATCTGATGAATACATCTATCTCCCGATGCTCCCAGGCTCCAGCTGCTGGATGTTACAGAGAGTTAACAGTCTGTGGGTGGTTCCATGGGAATTAGGTTTGTGTAATATCATTATACTCTAGCCATTCAAAGCAATAATAAAAAGCCCTGTTGCAGTGGGGATTCCTGCATGCTCGGATGTCTCCTCCAGCCTGGGCTTGGTGTTTGATGCCACTCCAGCACTGCTGCAGAGAAAACACTTGGCCAGCTCCTTACATGAAAAATAACTCCCTTGTCTTCAGCAAAGCCTCTCTGATTTATGCTGATGAGCGTCTGGTTCCCTGTCCTGTCAGCTCCGCAGAATTGTTTTCTACCTTCCCTGGTAGCAGGTGAAAGAAATTCCAGCACTGTCATCCTGGATGAGTTTTTCACCTGTAATGGATAGCTTTTGAAATTGTCCCAAACAAGACATCTTTTCCTAGGAAAGGAAGTGCCAAAACAAAGCATCAATAATATTTCATCTAGCAATAAAGAAGGTAATGCATGGGAAGAGCTGCCTGGTAAAGGCTGCACAGCAGAAGGAAATTTTTGAGACTAAATTAAGTGGGAAAACAAGGTAGGGGAGAAATAATTAACGCAGCATGTTTTAGAGTGTAGGGAGTGATTACATACAGCAGCATCAGCACATTCACAAACCACTGTAAAATGGCTATTTATCAGCTGTCCATAATTACTGTAGACCACACATATGTTAAATAATAAAGGAAACCATCCAATAGAGGCACCTCTCATTTTCATTGCTTCATGCTGATTGGAGGAGCAAGCCCTAATACTTATTTTGTAGTTCTTTTATGTATTTTTAGGTGCATATATAGAATATATGTGGAAAGAGCAGAAAAAGCTGGTTTCTCTGCAACAATGCTTTCCTCTCTGCTCAAGGGGTAGGGGTCAGGGGAGTGGATGTGGGTGTGTGTGTTGGCAACAGGAAACAAACTGATGGATTTCCCTAATACACTAGTTTCTTTTCTTTTTTCTTTTTTCTTTTTTTTAAGGAATAAAAGCCCACCATGTAGTGTATTCTGCATTAAACCAGGATAAAAATACAGTGCTTGCTCCAAGTTTGTAATCATAAATCCAGGAGGGAGCTCCCTGCATTTTAGGAGAAGGAACTCAGTTATGGCCATGTAATAGTTTTGGAGCAATAAGCAGTGTAGTCAATCCTGTGATAATTACAGCTAACGGGTGCTTAGCACTACAGTGGCAACAGCCTCCAAGTTGTTTCCCACTGGCAAATTGGGAAATTGGCATTTTCTGGAAACCAACAAATACAAGAGCAGGTATGTGCTTTTTTTATATATATCCTTGAAGAGACTTTTTCAATTTCATATCAACCCATATATGCAATTGCTATGTAAATATTTCCTGTTGTTTCCACTGTAGCTATATGCTTCTTTTTTTTTTTTTTTTTGGAGCCCTGAATAGAAGCAAAGGGATGCAGAGAAGATAGTCTGACATTTGTTTTCACTTTCAAGCAGGGAGCAGAGACAAAAACAGCACTTAGTGATTTCACCATTTGTTTTCATGGGAAGAACTCCTGTTTCACTCCCTACTACAGGACATTGTAAATGCTTTACTCTCCCTGGCTGCACTGAATAAGTCATCAAATACTTCTGTGGTCCAGCTTTGACAAATTAGAAGCTCGTAAAGATCCTTGTGGGTACTTTGAAGGTTGGCGGCAAAGCACAAATATTGGTGCTACACACTGTTGTACCCAAATACTAAATATGGGTATCATGTGTGTGTTAACTATAATAATAAGCTGCATTTTTTTATTGCATTTTCCCTGTAAGGATT
Organism: Orthonyx spaldingii; assembly: GCA_013397795.1. Lineage (NCBI taxonomy): Eukaryota > Metazoa > Chordata > Aves > Passeriformes > Orthonychidae > Orthonyx > Orthonyx spaldingii. The sequence goes on along the minus strand of VZTJ01005810.1, from coordinate 212,257 downwards.
TTAAAAAGGTTTGCTGATATTAGGAAGTTAAGTTTTGCAGCACCTGTGCCAAGAAGGAATTAATAGGGATAAATGAATATCAAGGGCAGAATTCTAAACTCATTTATATATCTCAGTAGGCTTGCAAAATCATACTGATGCAGATGCTTTTATTTAGTCAGCTAAGTGATATTAAAACATGTCTCCCTCTCCATATCGTGGCATTTTTTGTAGCTGCAGAGAGATTTAATTTTTCACTTGACTTTCATTCTTAGGGCTTTCTGTGCTCTCAAAGAAGTGGCAGCTTAAAAATAATACATATTTAATCTCTTCAGGAGGATTATCCTTAGCGAAGACTGGTGACCATGGCTTCAGGGTTTCAAGTGAAAAATTTCAAGATACTGTAAATATTGTCTCACATTGGCAAGACAAGTTCCTTTCCCTGCTTGTTGTGAGGACTTTTGCATAGAGCTGGAAATACACTTTATTTTGTTATAAATGTTTTAGTTTCTACTCATCAGTTTTCCAAGCCCTGTCAGTATCTCCTCAGATAGTCACCTTTTTCTTTTTCTTTTGTTTGTTTTCAGTTTTGATGGATGAATCTAAATCTATTGCTCATTTGCAGGAGACATCTTCTCCTGACTCTGCTGACAGAGTCAATACTCATTCACTCCTTTCTGCAGGAGCATTGTGCAAAGTATTATTTTCCACAGTGCAAATCCAGAACCCACTGTCTTTGCCCACACTGAGATGACCCCTTTCCAATGCAACATCTGTCACTTTGTAAGACCTTTTTTCATAACATTCCCAGTCCCTCCCGTGGGCAAGGGCCACCTCTCTTCCCCAGACCGGGGGCAAGGCTGAGAAAATTGTCTGGGTACAGCAGAACCTTTTTTCCTGTTCTTTGTGTTTGTTTTTCACGCTCTGGCAACTGTGAAAGGTGACTGATGGGCAGCTGCTATTTATGAGAACAGGGCAGTTTGTTTCCTTTTTGGAAGTGTCTGCATGGCCTTCCCTTGACTCCTGCAGTGCACCAGGGACAAACATAAACCAGAGCTTCAAGGTTGGAAAAGTCACTGTTGACTTGTCAGGTGATGGGTGTAACAAAGAAGGAAACTACTGGGTGACCTTTAAGGGGACTAGGAAAAAGACAGGGCAGAAAGGCACAATTTTCTGGATGACAACTGGATGAAATCATGGCAAGATGAATGAGACTGTCTGATCGTGCCTCTCGTGTGATGCTGAGCCCAAAGATCATCAACTCAGGCACAAGACATGGTGTTAGAGCAAGTTTCTTCAAAGACTCGAGAGAAAAGCCATCAACCAATCCCACCACTGATGGGAGATAAAAAGAGGATCAGACACCATCCCTGGAGGGATTTAAAAGACCTACAGATGTGGCACTCAGGGACATAGTTTAGTGGTGGACTTGGCAGTGCTGGGTTAATGGTTGGATTCACTGATCGTAGAGGTCTTTGCCAACCTAAATTATTCCATGATTCTAAGATGAAATGATTTATTTTTGCAGTGTGGCTGGTCTGGATCAGATGGAAGGCCATGGTCAAGGACCAATCCCCAATGTTAGCATGGACCTGTCCCTCAGGCACTGGCAGGAGGTTCAAGGCACTGTGCCTTCCCCAGCATTACCACCTGTGGAAAGTAGTGGGACTGCAGTGACAGGGCCAGTTTGGGCTGCCAGGGTCTGTGTGTTCTCATATATTGTTATTTTAAATGTCAGGTTAGATACCATTTGTGTGAAGCATCAGCAAGTTCTTGATATTAATAGCTGGGATAATGGTATGTGGCAATGTATCATATTTTATTCCATGTGTCAGTTGTTATCTGACTGAACTGCCAGTTAATGTGGAAATCAGTCTAAGTTCTAGAGCTTCAGCTCTCCTGTGAGCATTGTGAATATAAAAGGGAGAATATATCAGCCTTTCAAGTGAAATAGAAGATACAGTTTCAACAGTAACATTTTTTAAAGTGTAGCTGAAAATCTATGGAAGACTGTGTACACTGAGTTAGCTTTTTCCAAAGCATGAACCAGGAAGGGCTCTTCTCTTTTTGTACTGTCTTGATAAACCCTGCCCTGGTCATCACTGCCTGGCCTGAGCAGCCAAACCCACTGACTGCAGGCATTTTGCCTCTCAGCCATGCCCCCGCCTGCTGCCCTGCTGGCTGAGTACCAGAGCTGCTTTGTTGCCAGGAGCAGAACATTGCAAAGCTTTGGGTTCCCAAAAATCACAGAATCATAGAGTGGCTAAGTTGAAAGGCACCTTTCAAGGCCACCTGGTCCAACTGCCCCACAATGAGCAGGGACATACTCGATTAGAACAGCTTGCTCGGAGCCTTGAATGCTTCCAGGGATGGTTGAACACTTTCAGGGATGGGGCATCCACCACCTCTCTGGGCAACCTCTGCCAGTGATTTTCCACCCTCTTTGTAAAAACCTTCTCTCTAGAGTCTCTTTTGAACTTGCGTGGAACTAATGGGATGGAAGGGCAAGTTCCAAGAGCTTGGCTCCTTCTTAAGGGACATCAGTGAGAACAACAGTAGGGTACAGGAAGGGCTGAGTATACTGTATGCAAAATAAAAACAAATTGATTATGTCCAGATAGGACATGCAAATGTAACTCTGTCAACCCTTCATCCCTCGTCCACCATGTTCTGCCCTATGTAGGGAACTCAGCAATTTTACCACGAAGGAATTCCTTTGAAACTAGTGTATGACAAGTTTAAATCAAGAGTACTCAATCAATATTGCTAGGGGCTAGCGCTCAACAAGAACAGCCACTGCTGCCCACAATTACCTGCAGTGGAGAGGGTAAACCTCAATTCACTGCAGTATTCTTTCCAAGCCTGAGTTAGCTGCAACCCCCATGAATGATCCAGTGGGTGCTGGCCAGAGTAAGATGCCTTGGGTAATTGGTTTTGCTGGGGAGGTTCATACAAAACAGCAGAGGCAAGCACTTCTGACCTCTGCACTTTCAGACTCATCTTTACTGGCTTCCCAGCTTGAAGAGTCACTGCAAATCTCCCAGCCTCAGGCTGAATCATATCTTTCAGGACAACGTTGTTTTGAAATGCGATTGTGGATGAGCAAAGTGCTCATCCACTGCCAGATAGAGAGAGATGGAAGAGCTAGCAGTGAGTTCTGCCACAGGAAATATAATTTCCCATTGTAAGTTTAGTAAAAAATGGTGAGTAGGAAGATGGATCTCAAAACAAATCTAGAGAAAAATTAACTTCAGTGGGCAGGAGTGGCAGGTGGATAACGATCAGGTACAGTGAAAGAGGTAATGACAAAAACGGACGATGGATATTCCACCAATTTAAAGGCTATACTGATCAGTATTTCACCTACATTTATTCCCATTTTGGGGCCATTACTCTTGGTCAACAGGTGCAGTGTGTCACAGGCCAAATTTATCAAAATGACATAGAAGAATACAATGCCTTACTCTCGCTGTCAAAAGGCAATTGCTGGGTCTCAGTTTGGTATATAATCCATGTGAAAGACTACCCACTGAGAAGTTGAGACTTTTGAAAAAGACGATTTATCTGCTTCTGTGTTGAATGTTGTCCACAATCCAGTGAATCTGTAGAGTACTACTGTGACTGAGTGCAGGGAGTTAAAGTACAGAGATTTCTGTGCTCACCTTCTGATTGCATAAGGACCTTTGGGTGACTTTTTAGATTAATAGAATCCTTGAATAGTTTGGTTTTGAAGAGACCTTATGGACCATCTAGTTTCAAACCCCTGCCATGGACAGGGTGCCAACCACCAGACCAGGTTGCTCCAAGCCCTTTCCTGCCCGGCCTTGGACACTCCCAGGAGTGGGGCAGCCACAGCTTCTCTGGGCAACCTGTGCCAGGGCCTCACCACCTAAATGTTTAAATTCTTCCTTGTATCTCATCTAAATCTACCTCTTTCAGCTTAAAGCCATTTCCCCTTGTCCTGTCACTCCATCCCTTGTCCAAGTCCCTCTCCAGCTCTCTTGGATCCCCTTTAGGCACTGGAAGGTGCTCCTACTTCTCCCTGGAGCCTTCTTTTCTCCAGGTGAACACCTCCAGCTCTCCCAGCATGGCTCCAGAGCAGAGGAGCTCTCTGATCACCTTTGCGGTCTCCTCTGGACTTGCTCCAACCAGGGCCACATCCCTCTTATGTTGAGGATCCTGCAGATGGATGCAGGTCTGCAGGTGGGGTCTCACCAGCCAAGCAGAGGTGCACAATCACCTCCCTTGACCAGCTGCCCACACTTTTACTGGCGCACCCCAGGACATCTTTGGTTTTCTGGGCTGCCAAAGCACATTGCCAGGTAATTGTGAGTTTCTAATCCACCACATGCCCCAGTCCTTCTCCCCAGGGCTGCTCTCAGTCCGTTCTGCACTCGTGCCCTGCCTGCATCTGTGGTTGGCATTGTCCAGCTCAGGTGCAGGACCTTGCACTTGGCCTTGTTGAACTTCATGAACTGAGTCCTTCAGTTCAGACACCTGAACCAACTTGTTGGACCTTACTTTCTGAACCAAAACTCAGTTGTGCATGTTGAATTAGTGCAACTGAAGATCAAATAAAGTCTATGGTCAGATAACCAGCCTGGTGACACCTGCCTTCTGTGTGGACTTCACATGGAGGTTATACTCAAAAGACTGAATTACTTTAAAGCACAACATGTCCTCCAGCTCTGATCCCATACTTAATGCCTCCCTTAAAACCCTGTGGTTAAAACTTATTTGATAGTGAAAAAAAAAGTTAATTCCATAGGACTACTCACAGGTCAAAATTTGAATTTTCTTTTCAGACTGGAGCAAACTTTTTCCCACCTCCTCTCCCTTTGCTGGGAGGCCTTGAGGACTCTTTTGTTGATCACGCACCTCTATTGGTAACTTTTTGAGCAAGGACCCCTACACATGTACATCTATTTACACTTTTTATAGGTAGGTATTACTCAGGTTCTAATACTTTACTCCTGCAGCCCAGTGGATCATCTCATGCCCCTCTCAGGAGCTTTGTGTACCTCCCTCTACAGACTTAAAGAAGCCATCATATATTCTGGGAGAAAACCAGTACTAATTAAAAGTGTATTTTTAACTGCAATTTATTCTATGACTAAGAATACAGAGCATACAGCCCCAGATGAATCTTTTGGGGTAAGACACTCAAGATCAGAGGAAGCTCCTTATGTCACATCACTAGGGAATTATTATGAAGGTAAGTTTTCTCTTCTGTAAGAGTTTTGAGTTTTAAGACAGTTGAGGTAATTAATATCATTACCACCTTGTAATTTTTCTGAGATTTAATTCGAAAGTCTTGTCAAAATGTAGAATAACAAGAGGTCATTGAAGAAAGCCATTTTAAAAAGACAGTTCCCTTCTTAGATGACAATATAATCTTCAGATAAGCTAGATAAGAAAGAGCAATGAATACACACTTCTGTGCAAGTTTGCTTTCTTGTGTTGAATTAATCACATAAAAAAAGAATGAAAAAGGTAAGTTGGAGAAAAAGAAATTGAATTTTCTTCTATGAATGTCTGATGTTAAAATATAATTTATTTCCTATTGACACAACTGTAATGAAAAAGTAAAAAATGTAGTAAGACATGCAGAAATACCCCAACAAATTAGGTATTAAAAATGCCAAATAAAGATTTGCTTTGTCGTATTTCTAAAAAATGCTAGCTTTCTAGTGATTTACTCAGCAGCCAGAGGTTTGCAGATGGTTTGCAAATGCTCAGGAGACCATTGGAAACTGGGAGTCAGAGCCCCTGGAAACTAGGCATCTCTTTGACAGGAGAATTCTGCCACTTTGGGGAACACAGAGTGTGTGTTTGGCATTTGACTGAACACTCTGAGAAGGAGACAGCAGAGTTATAACTGTTTGGTACCAGTGGGAATACATAACCTACCCCTTATGGAAGACCTTGAGCTAAAAGAGTATGCTTTAAGCTTCAGACATTACTGATGCTTTTGATTCCTCAATACTTTATCTTTTTTAATCACTTGGGGAACTTGAGGAAAAACTGCTATTCTAGTAAGAGTCATCTTTTTCTCATAAATAATGGCCTACCTCTTCAGCTGCCACGAGCTCGCATGACTCCTCTGATCTGGTACTTGGATGTGCATCCATGAAGATTTACTTCCATTTCCTACAGATCTACATGGAAGTGAGACCTACTCCCCCTCTCTTCTAAGCATGGTGTCTTAACAGACCATTTCCAGCCTGAAATCCCACCTTTGGTACAAGCAGCTGCCACCATGTTAGGATTTGGTCAGGGTGTATTAGAAATTCGGATGTCCTGAGTTCCCCGTCTGTCTGTGGATGGTGATACCAACACAGCTGAGTGGAATCAGACAGGTTTGCTATGCACTGTGCCAGATCAGGATTTTTAGTGCCTTTTTCATGTCCTGCTTGTCTCCGGAGGAGCTCTCTGGTGCCTAACTCAGCAGCACAGTCCCACTGAGTTTCTCCTCCTGCTCTGATCTGACTGCTGCCCGGGTCAGCAGCTCCTGCCTTCAAAGCCTCCTCCTTCCCTGCAGGTGCCACCCATTCCTGCCACGTGGGCATGTCATTAGGAATGAAGGGAAATAATTTTCAGCTTGTACAAAGCCTCACTTAATGTGACCTGAGTTCATTGCTCACCTCCGTGACGGCGAAGCTTCTTTTCCCACAGGGAACAACCTTGTACCACTTGTCGTGCAGAACATCCATGAAGCCGTGGGATTTGTACTGGCTGATCAGGTCAGAGATGTTTGAGGTGAGCGGAGAGTTAGGGGGAAGACCAATACCATATCCTGGAAGGGAGAACAGTACAATCATCTCTCTCTTTCTTGTTTGGTTTTTACTGAAGTATGTTCATTTCAGCGTGGAAGAGCAAGCTGGCATTCTGTTTCAGCCAGCCAGATCAAACCTGGCTTACTGTGGTCTGAGAATGCTGAGACAAGACCTTTTCTGTGCAAAATAAAGTCACACAATATAATATAAACAGAATAAGCAAATTCAAAATTATTACAGCCACACAAGAAATATGTAAAACTGGAGGTTCAAAAACTTGAAATGGAGGCAATGGATGAATAAATCATTTCTCTAGAAACACAGACTTTTTCATGCCCTTGCCATGGATTCTTTCAGCAGTGCAAAAGGGCCTCAATGTCACATAACCCATTCTGTTATCCCCTTTCATTATTGGAGTGGTGGATGAGACTGTGGTGTCAGATGTGACATTTTCTTCCTACACATCTACTGGTGAGGAGCTGTACGCATGTAAATATATACAGGAGCAATCTTCATTGCTATCACACAGCAGTTTAAAGCCCAGGGCTAAGCTTTCAGTTCATGCACTTCTGCTCTGGCACTGACAGTGACTTTCAGATACTAATAAACACAGTTTTTAGCCACTGTGTTGTCTTTCAGCATGTTAAAGTGCTGGTAAAGGACTTAGTGTAGGTGAAAATGAATTCAGTAACTAAATATGATATTTCTACTGGCAGAATCTGGGGTTTGACTTTAAAAATTCTAAACAAATACAAAATTCAAAAACAAATGCCTCGAAGACATGCAGTTGCATGCCAATTGCCTGCAGAGATTCATTTCTACTCCACTGTGGATTTTTGTTTTACGGTTCAGAATTCAGAATTTCAGATTGTCTCCTTAAAAAAACCCACAACAACACAGGAAGAAGGAAAAAAACCTCACAAACAGACAAGTGCTGAATTTGCCATGACAGTGGTTCACTTTTCAATGAGTGATGAGGTGATAAGAGTTCCTACAATGCAGTAGTCTCCCTTGTTGCTGAGTTTTTTATATTGTGCCTGTAATTCCACCTGAATAAATTTGCTCATGTCAAAGGATTTGTTTCAAAGTTGGCACAGCTAGGACTCATAAATATCACATTTTCAGCATACTTTTTTTGTAACTGGGAGATATGAAGTCCAGTCATCCAAAATCATATAGTTGGGGGTCTATTTGTTTGTTTCTTTTCCTATATTGAAATCTAATCCACTTGATTCGAAGTTGTGAAGGCTTTTGGTTTTACTTCAGTAGAGCTGACCTTTCTGAAAGGGATTTTTCAGGTTTCTGAAGGAGGTTGTTTTAACATGTGATAGGAGCAGTTGGAGTGATTGCCTTTGGAGGGGAGGGAAGTGGAGACACCAGTCCTTTCCACTGGCCATCTCTCACAAAAGTGGTTCCTCAAGTCTGCTGCCCATGTGCTCATCCATGCTGGAAGCAGCTTCACACCAGCCTTGCTTCCAGACTGCCTCCTGAGCTGTCCTTGCTAATTCTTCAAGGCTGCAGGAGGCCACGCACCAGGGCAGGCTCCCTTCTCAATTAACTACAGACTCAGTGGGAATCTTGAGCTGACCTTTAAAAATGAGAACAGTATTTGTCTGCTTCAGATGAGAGTGAAACTGCAGAACCGCATATTAAAGACATTTCACTGGGTTTTGAACACATATCAACAAAACGAGCTGACAGAACAGAAGCCTCATTTCAGGGACCTCTTTATTTCATGATGAGCAGGGAAATGGACTCTGCCTCATACTTGTCTGGAGACAGACTGTCAGAGCACTTGGAATAATTTCCATATCGAGCACGGCAACAGGTTATAGAATCACAGCATGATTTGGGTTGGAAGGGACCTTAAAGATCACTTAGTTCCAACCCCTGTCATGGGGCGTCTTCCACTAAACCAAGTTGCTCAAAGCTCCACCCAACCTGGCCTTGGAACAGATGGTACAAGTGATCTGAGAGCTCAAAAAACCACAAAAAAAAGGCTGGAGCTTTTGTTCTGCTCAGTCACTGAGGATTTTGTCATGATCCTCAAGGGGTCCCCAGCTTCACCTCTATATTTTTACTGAGAATACCACAGCACAACAAAGCAAATTCAGCACATGAGGAACAGAGCAGTGTGCTATAAAACTGGTCATTACCTTCAATGGCAAAGGGTTTTCCCACAGTTAGGAGCTTGCAGTCTGCATCTATCGACACTTCATAATCTAAGAGAGCTTTATCCATGATGAAGGCATCGAGTTTCTCTGGATCATGCCTGTATTCAACATCAAAGTCAGAAACACAATCACTTCACAATCTAAGACTCAGTGACACTCACTGAACATTTGCCTATGCAGTCTTCTGGAAGATTACTGTATGAAAATAGGGACCAGGGACTGCTATCTGCATATCTGCACTTAAAATGAAAACTGATTTATATTTTGAAGGATGGAATTGTGCATGAAATGCAAACTTTGTGCATTAAAAGCAGTCAGTGTGTTCAGGATTTATTTTGCTCCCCAAAATACTATTGTTCTGAAAGACAAAAAGCACTACAAAATGTCGGACTTTGACTCAGTTGAAAGTGAGCAAAAGGCTTTAGTGGAAAAGATCAAAAATTGCTAAAGTACGGTTGCTGTCTTGGTTTCTTTGTGATGTTAAACTTGGGGATACTAGAGGAAAGCCACAGAAGGATAACTTATTCAGAGGTGTTTCTCCTCCTTTCTCCTTGAATGTGAGATACATTATTTTCTTCACCCAATTCAGCTTTCTTGTGTTGTCTTCATGAACACAGATGACTGAATTTTACTAAAATAATCATTTCTGAACAGCATGCTTAAAATATGCATAAATAAATATATTAATGGATAAAATGAGGATACAAAAGAACAGTTGCAGTGCCTGTTCTCATCTGATCCCGGGACTGTGCCCTCCATTCCTGGCCCCTTAAAGGTCTGGGTGCTCTCCTGATGTGATTACTTCATTGATTTCAATCCACTGACTCCAGTTTAACCCAAAGAACTGCCATGTGTCTTAATTATCAGTAGAATGGGTCTAGGAAAACATATATAAACAGGAAACAACAGGAAAAAACTTCTGGTGAAAAGTTCTCAGGCCATCTGATAGGCAACTTCTAAGATGAAAGGAATTAACGATTTCAGGCTTATTACCACCTCTGTTTCCTGGAAGAGTTGTGTGACCCCCAGACTGTTAAGCACAAATGTCTCTGAGGCACACTGACACCATGATTTCCTAAAGCAACAAGACTTCTATTACTTTTCACCAGTCTAGTGCTTCTTTTATTAATTTTAATGAGAAATTAAGGTTCCTCTCTGAGAAACTCCTTTCCTCCCACCACACTGAGGAGCCTCATCGGCAATTTTTGCTTGGACTGGATGTTTTTTTCTGAATGTTTCCCACTGCCTGATGAAGGGCTCCCAGGCTCAGAAACCTGCCAGGAGTTTATACATTGCCCTTGCCTGATGGCACCCCCACACCCAGGTGAGGTAACTGGGCATTCCCACCTGGCCTGAACGTGTATTAATCCACTGCACTCCATGTTTTGTGGGACCCTCAGCAATAGGAAGATCAAAAGGAGAGGATCAATGGGACATAAGTTCCATGGAATGGTGATATTTTCTACTTTATCTGTCTCTCTGTCACTATCTTTCTCTCTCC
>VZTJ01005810.1:157433-201632 GCA_013397795.1 Orthonyx spaldingii | reverse complement strand
CTGGGCATTCCCACCTGGCTTGAACGTGTATTAATCCACTGCACTCCATGTTTTGTGGGACCCTCAGCACCAGGAAGATCAAAAGGAGAGGCTCAATGGGACACGAGATCCGCGGAACAGTGATATTTTCTACTTTATCTGTCTCTCTGTCACTATCTTTCTCTCTCCACCACCACCACCACCACCACCACCACCACCACCTCTCTCTGTCTCACATTTGCTGTCAAATAAAACCCACGCTATTGACTTTGGCCTCCTTTGCACCTTAATCCGGGCATCCCTCTTAGCAATTTTAACAACCAGATGACAACAACTGGCCAGGGGAGGAGGTGTGGTGCAGCACACAGGGGCTCACTTCAGGTAGGCCACGCCGTCGGTGGTGGCGGGGACATTGTAGCGCCGCATGTACTCGTGCATCTCCGGGAAGCTCTGCCTCACGTAGTCCTCGGCGCTGCTCTCCCGCACCGTGCCGAACCGGAACCCCTGGGACGGGTGGTGCAGCTGCGGACAGGACAGGAGAAGGTCAGCAGAGCCATTTGCCTCCCGTCAAGTCTGGTAGCTCGGTCCTAGCGTGCCAACAGTTCCTCAGAAATCCTCAGTGGGCCTGCCCCTCTGGGTGTTTCCCCGCAAGCAGCTTCCCGCCCCTGGAACAGCCTGGGAAGTCCTACCATGTGGCTAAATAGCCTGTCTGTGTACTCTCAGGATTTTCCTCAAATGTGAAAAACAATCCCCACGAAACACCCTGGACACCCAAATCCAAGTGTTTACTGGGGTTGTTTGTCTCTAGAACAGACAGTGTTTCAGGAAGTCTTATGAGAAGCCTCTGGGCTGGCTACAATCCACTTTCTGAGGCTCTGGGTAGCCAGCAAAGGACACACAGCCTGGATGTGTTTTGGCAGAATATGTTTTACCGACTCCTTAGGGATGAAATTCAGCCTTTTGCAGAAGGGTAGCACCCCCAGTTCACTTCTAGGAGCCTAGACACCATATCACAGCCTTTGCTGCCATTCTTCACAGACAAACTGAGGACTGAAAGGCTGTGTACACCAAAAAGTTTCTCCTGGCAGGGAGAAGGAGGGAGAATTCCCCTCTGCACAGCCCAGGCTGCAACCATGGCTATGCACAGAGACTCTTCTCACAGTTCTGTGCCCGGCCCTTTTCTGACCTGACTGCTCTGTAGCCCCAAGGAGCCCAGTTCAGGTTTCACAGATCCCTCTTTCTAAAGGTTCTGTTTGCCTTTGGAGTGTTTAGTGACTCGTGGGGAAAGTCTCAAGCTGTCACGGAAAAGCCAGGCAGCATCTTCCACTACGCCAAGTATTTCCTTGAGCTGGCCGAGTGCTGCCAAGCCACACTAATTAAAAAGCCTTCAGCAACCCACCAATCTCTAACAGGCCAAGCTTTCAGAATGCAAGAAGCCAAACAGAGCTAAGGCTGAAGCAGCCGTGCTGTATTTGCTTCCCAGGAACCTCAGGGACATCACAGCAGCTTGCAAATATGATCTCACCACGGCCATGCTCTGCTTGGCAAAGACCAAGCCAAGAAGCATTCTGCCAGTCCATCTGGCTCCTGCATTATCATCTAAGCTGAATAGAGCGCAGGGCAGCACAAAGCCATAAAAAGACCTTTCTCAGTCTTCTCTTCTATGACCCCATGGATAAAACAGTGTTTGTAGTTTTTTTAAGACTAGCAGAGGTAGGATGTAAACCCACAGTCACCCAGTTTAGTCTGAAAAGAAACAGAAAAGAGGTCTTTTGGATGGTGTTTTTGATGTCATGGAAGTTATGAACATTCTGTATTTCTGGTAATTTTTACCTGAAAAGTGGGCAGATGGTTACCACCTCGTGGTCTGCAGATCTGGTCCCTGTGTTGTAACCCAGGAATGAGACCTACAGCTAATTCCGAGTCTGTGGGTATGGAGGGAGTCCTGGCATGTTTTTTTATGTGTTCTGTGTAGGGGCCGTGGGACAAGCAATGCAGGGTGTGCCTCCATCTGGAGCTGGCCATAGTGCTGTGCCAGAAGGACTGTGGGCACAGAGGGAAATGTTCTTGCCTGGGAGTGTGGGAGCAGCATTTAAGTGCCAGAAGACATAAATAACAGGAGCTGGGCTGTGACAATACCTCATGGAGACTTCCAGCACAGTGCTGCCAGTCCAAATCTTGAGACACTGAAGATGACCTGATTAAAGAAGGAACTTGGAGTGGGGTTCATGCACTCTCATCTCCCATGAAGATCATCACCACAATTAGGACTAATTTTTTTAGGTTTTATTTCTTGGCAGTTTCAGTGAAGAGACTGAAAACCCCATTAAGACTCAACACTGAACCACACTGGCATCTTCCAAGTCAACTTAGGTGTTTGTGGTGAAGTTTGTGGCCCACCTAGTGATGCCAACTGCAGGGCAACATCTGATCTGCAGATAAAGTCTGACTTAACTGGAAAGCATCTCTCACTCAGACTGTCACCAATGTCTGTACTTGGCTAAATTTGTAAGTCTGAATGAGAAAGGCTGGTACAAAACCAGTAAGCTGCACCTCCATGCAATTTTCCATCCTAAATCCTTTACTGAGGACTGCCCACACTTTCTGTTGGGCACGCAGTCAAATTTCACCCCAAATGATGACAACACTGGGCTGTTTATTAGCTCAAAAGTCCATCTGGCTTAATATCTTGTCTCTAGCAACACCATATGCCTGGTGGGAAGCCTTGGGAAGCTTGTGTAAAGGAACTGTTCAATGATCCCTTGCATCCAGTGCTCTACCCGATTCTGGTACTCTTTGCTTTTTCTTAAGCACCCTTATGTGCCTGCAACTTTGTATTTGATCAACTCCTTTTATGAAGCATAAATGTTAATACTGGTTTTAATCATCTGTGTCTTTCAAGGGCTTCTGTTTTCTTCTTACTGCTGCTTATCCACAGGAGGAAAAGGTTTGCTTACAGCTCTGGGGATTGACAGAGCATAATGCTGCCAAAAGCACTTCTCTGATGATTTGCTATGACTGCTAAGGGTTACTTGCTTCAACAGAAGATAAAAACTTCAGGATGGAAACAAGACTCATCAACTTGTCAGTGCTGCTTTCTTACCTTCTGTGGTCCTCTCCTGGGAAGATTATGTGACAAGATGGAAACCACAAATATCTGTGTCCTGACAGGATAGGTAAATGCCACAGTCTTCCTGTGAATCTTGCCTGATTAGTTGTCTCTTTTTTCTAATCTTTTCTGTTTCTCATGCTCTCTTTCTTTTGTGTTTCTTATGTTTTCAAAGTCCAATACTGAAAGAGTCTTTCTGTTTTCTAGAACCCAGTAACAGCATCTTAATGCCCAGGACTTCAGAAAAATCATGAGGTATGAAAAATCAGTATCTGAAGAATCAAGGATGGATTCTGCATTGGTTTTTTTTAAACTCGTAATTCAGGGGAAGCAGTTACTTACTTTTATACCAGTAATTGCAAATATAAAGACCAGCTTATCAGAGGAAATAGCTGTTGAAATTAGAGTAATTTATACTGGCGTGGATTCTCTGCTTCTATATATATGCTGTGTTTCTTCATTCAAAGCTCAGTTAGTGTCAAAGGTGAATAACCCCCACAAGGCAGGTGAAGGACACTAGGAAATGTTGACACTTTTTGTATCCAGAACACCTGGAGGTTTGGTGATGACTCAAGTATGTTTAAAAATAAATGAATGCAATAGTTGCAGATCCATCTCCAGGCATGAGTTTTCTTGGCACTCAGCTTAGATAGCCTTACAAAGTCCCTTCAAAATCAGACACCTATGGCTGTAAGAAGTGTAAAGAACAAGGTTTGCTTAGACCTGGAGGGAGGCTTTGAGGTAACAGTGATGTCCTGGCTTGACAATTCATTGAACAAGATGTGAAGATTATTATGGGTACAGATATTGCAAATTAGCCGTATCTCAAATGAAGATATTTAAGTTTCTTTAACTATCAGATCACTGAATCACAGAATCATTTGGGCTTAAAAGGTTCTTAAGATCAAAGTCCAATCACTAGCCCAGCACTGCCAAGCCCATCATTAAAATATGTCCCCAAGAATCATACCTACACATCTTTGAAGCCCCTCCAGAGATGGCGACTTCACTGTTTCCCTGGGCAGCCTGTTCCAGTGCCTTACAACCCTTACAGTGATGGAATCTTTCCTGGATCTCCCTTCTGAAGACCCATTAGTGTTTATAAGTCAACCAGACCTTTGAGTGTTACCTGGGAAGGCCACCACAGCCAAATGCAGTTGGCTGTGAGCTTGAGCAGGGAACCATCACCAGCCTGGGCAGTCTAACAGCAAGGGTATGAACATATCAATTGAGTAGCTATGTTAACAGCTATTCACTGATAAAATATTTTAATATTTTATTTGTTAAAAGCTAAAAGTGGTTAAAAACCTATTTAGGGCTGCTGGTTAGTGGCTCTCCTATAAAAAGGGGACAGCTCCACCAGCTAACAGTATTATTTTTGCATCTCAAGTACTGGAGATCATGGATTTCATATCAGTGAACTGAGTTTTATACCTGAAGCAATGGTGCATACCCTGAGTGGCCATCCTTTAGGGGCACCCCAAAGTTTTAGAACCATCTCCACACTCTACCCTGAGGAAGCTGTTGCACGGGAAGTTGTGATGATGCACATGGTGATATCCCATTTGGACCTGGTTTAGTGTTTTAAGAGATGAGTGGGACACAGAGCCAGAGGGGCCTGAGCACTTGTCTTGAGTGCTGAGTGCTTGGATTTCACAGGTTCAGGGCTGTGGAATGGCATGACCAGAGGATCTTGCTGCACAGGACAGGGATGGATGGCTCAGGTGGAT
Organism: Orthonyx spaldingii; assembly: GCA_013397795.1. Taxonomy (NCBI): domain Eukaryota; kingdom Metazoa; phylum Chordata; class Aves; order Passeriformes; family Orthonychidae; genus Orthonyx; species Orthonyx spaldingii. The sequence goes on along the minus strand of VZTJ01005810.1, from coordinate 196,814 downwards.
GTCCCATCTTCTGTGAAAGCAGCAATCTTGGGAGGGAGAACTAGGACATGCTGCTGGGAAGTCGAGGATGAAATTGCAGGAAGAAAGGCTAAAGAGCCTTGGAAGTGAGCACGCTTTCTGGAACTGGTGTCCCTGTGAAGACTGCTGTCCCTGTGACCTCTCAGGACAGATCCACTGTAGGACACATGGACTGTGCCCGGTATTACCAAGAATGAGTCTCACTGTTGAAGAAAAGGTACCATGGGTAAGCAAACAAAAAAGAGACAATGTTTTCTTACACTGTGTAAGAAAACAAGGGGAAACATGAATGCTGCCAAGCACTGAGGAAGCAAAATGGTTGTTGGGTCACTTGAGCCCCGAGACAGGGAGGCCATGAAGTGTTTAAGGAAATTCAAGAGCTTTACAGTACATCCAGCTTCTCTGACAGTGCCAGGAAAAGCTTTGGGACTTCTCAGAGTCTTCTGTACCTTGCATAACTGGTGCTCCCAGACAAATGGTGTTTGTGCTTCCTGCTGCTGAAAGCAAACACTGCAGCTACCAGTTCCTTCAGCTTGGCCCCTTACTTCTAGATCTTCTTGGTTTCTGTCTGCTGTTGTTAAACATCTGCAGAGTGGGAAGTGGAGAACTTGTTTTATTTGGGAAGATGTTGAGACGAATTGGGCATCTGCATGCATCTATGGCTTGGGGTGCCAATTATGCATGAAAATACCAATGTGATAAACACCAATGTGATGAAACCACAGCAGCAGAAACGGGAAAACAAAATTGTGAATGACAAGGGTTTTGCATAACTTGGCACATTCCATTTTATGTAATGCATTGCCATTGCACTCAGTGCTGTCAGCTGGGGAGAACACCTAGATTCCAACTTGAAAGGAAACAGGTCTAGAAATCTACTGTGCAGGTTGGGATTTAAAATGGAAAATTCATGAGATGCTGCCAGCAGTTAACCTTGGCACACTTGAGGCTGTGGGACTGTGGGGTTTTGAGGCCTTTCTAGCAGCTTCTGGCTCTTGTATGACTTTTCAGTGCTGCAAAGCCAAATGATTTGCCTCAAGGACTTTTCCCCCCTTGATGCCCTGGTTTTGTTCCATATCATTTTGAGGTTTGCATCACATTTGCTTGCCAGGTGTTCAGTACAGAAAAATTATGGTCTCAGCTCCAAAAAGTAGACAATACAATATCGCTTTCTGATCCCATGGAGTTTGAGCCTGCTGGGACCTGTGAGGAGATAAGGAACATTCCAAGAGAGCAACTGTTGGGAAGTGAAATTGTGTCTGTTTTCTACAAGCAGTGATGTAACTGCAATCTAGGAAAAGCCTTCCCAGCACTTGATGGATGGGATGCAGCAACTGCCTCACCGAGTCTGGTTCAGAACTATTCTGTGCATCTTCAAATGGGGCTGCAGGAAAAATGCTTTGGGAACTCCATTTCTAGTCATGATCTCAACTCATGAGAATCACTTTACCATTCATTCTGTTGGCCTCTTCAGCGCCCAAATTCAATTCGATGAACTATTTTTTGAGGAAAATGAGAAAAAGGCAATCCAGTATGCAGTTGAGTGCAGTGCCAATGGCTACTCACTTCAGTGAGAGAGCTAACAAGGACTCAGCTTTTACCACCACCTATAATAGTGCTTTTTAATTTAAATAGGGTATAGATAGGAGGAACATGGCTGAAAATGCTTTCTTAACTTTTATAACATCTGAGGAAAAGCTATGGTACCAAATGTTTTAGCAGCTCACTCCCACGACAGAGGTGGTTACCTGGTGTAACACCAAGTGCAGTGTTTAATGGGCACCTTGTGTATCAGCAGAATTGCTGTTACTGCCAGCACAATCTCTGCCAGGGAACTGCTGCAGAATCTTGGAAATCTGCTCAGTTTCAGTTGCTAATTGCTGGAGAAGGATAGCATTAAGTGAAGAACTGACATGGTTTTGGAAATCTGGTTTTTGGAAATTTGGTTTTACAATGACACTTCTGTCTCTGGCATATAAAGCAATAGCATTTTACTTTCCCTTATTTAACCCACACATTTACATGGTCTCCCAGCCACTAATAGATTTCTCACAGCCCAGTGAAAAATATAAGCAATTGGAAGTGCTAAGCAAAATTTCAAGGAAAAATGAACTAAACAAATGAAATAATAGTAATTAAAAAAAACCCCAACCACAAACCAATGTAAAAGTGTTCATGGGCTTTCCCTACTTATCTGCAAGAGTTTTTGAAAACTAACTAGTGAATATTTATGGGGTGCAGAGGGAGATGAAAGAAAATTATTCACAGTGAACCACATGAATTTCAGATTTTAGCAGCTGAAAATTCACAGCTCAACTTCTGGAAGTGGAGGTTTTGATCAGGAACTGTCCTACGTGTTCAGGCTTCGGAAGCCGAGATGTTCCCAGGGCCTCCAGGAGAGGGGGTTTGCAGAATACATTTGAATCAACGCTTTTGCTTGTCCGCTGCAAAAAGTGTCAGTGGAGCCGATTCCTTCCTTGCCAGGGTAATGACAGATTTTCTTAAAATTCTGTCGCTTTGAATGCAGCTCAGTGAGGTCATTAGCTGGCATAAAACCTGACAGCTGCCCTGAAGTCAATGAGCAGCTTCAATCTGGACACAAGTGCACAGCCCACTGCTGACAGATTATTCTCTTCATTGCAACAAGGGAGTGTATGAAAGGAAATGGTAACTTAGGTCTCTGCTCATAAATATGAACCTTTGTGTTGATGGTCACTGTGTGGGTGTTAATAATTAAATGTAAGACCTTCTCTGCTACTCTGCATGTTGGAAAAGCTGTTCAGCTCAGGGATAAGACTGGGGACTCAGGCCTGTGGTTAATTTGTAAGGGTTGTCCTGGTGATTGAGTTGCTGGGCAGTGCAAAAAGCTCTGTAAGAAGTGCACTCTGGACAATATGTACTTACAGGTGTGTTTATCCCTGCTTCTTAATAGCAATCTAAGAGTTTTCTGGACAGAGGTATCTTTGAGCCGTGATTTATTCCAGAAGAGCTGAGAACTGTAAGGTAGGAAGTGTAAATTATTGTAGGAAAAATGGGTAGACTGAGGGAAAAGAAGGGATATAATTCCCAAAAGGCAGTAGATCACTGCCTCCAATTCCACTTCAGCAGCACAAGGCAGCTGTAAAAATGTTCCAGATGGAGTCACTTCATCCAGCATGTTCTTCTGCTTGCTCCCTATAAAACAGGGCTGATGCTGCTGTCAGGCAGGTGAAATCCTTTTCAAATTACAAGCAAGGGAAGGAGAGCTGTGTGGCTGAGAACATGTTCAAGCTACCAAAGAGATACGGAGGATTTCTGGTTAGAGAATCCCTCTTGTCCTCCCATCCTGAATCTTGAGTCTCTGGATGAAAAGCTATCACAGATCTCTACAAACCTCTGAGGGCTGAAGGAGGAAACCTCGTGTGGCAGCAGCTTGAAGTGTAGGTACTTTTCCCATATTCAAAACCATCATCTTTAAAATCCTTTTTATTACTAATTTCTTCTGCTCCAGCTGCTGCTGGTTGAAGGTCCATTCTCCTACCACTGGTCACATGGCAACTGTCCCCTGGGTACCAGGGCTGAAAACAGTCCTCTGCCTAAACCTGTGACACAGGAATGATGCTCTGTGCTTTCCAGGAAAGGAACAAACAATGGATTTGTGTTGTAAAGGGGTCATTAGTCACCAGGAGGAAGAGGTTTGCAATTTTAGGTGGTGGAGCTGTCTACCTGCACAGCCCTGATTTCTTCAACACATTATTTGCTACTGGCTTTGGGTTCAAGAGCATCAAATGAAGGTAAATCAAAGAGTCCAGTGTTACTGACAGATCCAACATGGGAACAGAAAGGGATTTTTTCTTCTTGGAATCAGTTAGGAACAGCGAATAATGTGTTAAGCATGAAGTGTAAATGAAAAATTACAGCCAGAGTTGGGCACCCTGGCCTCTTGCACAGTGAAATATAAACATTAATATTTGACTTTACCTGGTGTTCAGTCAAATCTTAATGTACTCAGTGAAAACCACTATGTCTTCCAGAAGACTTGGACCCTTGTCATCCCTGAAACCCAGTGGATCAGTGCAGGACTTCTGTGCCCAGGAAGGCGAGTCAGACCAGCATTCTGTTCTCTAGATCACAATTGCTGTGACTTTTGTGAACCACAATAAACATTCTCCATGCTGCTATGTCAGCCACATGATGACCTTCCACCTGTCAGGTGGTAAGATCAGCTTATTCATCTTCACTGTTTCCTGCCACTCTTTGCCAGTTACTTCAGTAACTTCTTCTTGCAATTCTCCACTTGCATTATTTCTTGTAAGGGTCTGAGCTCCACCTACAATGCAGTTGCTATTTCTGGTGGTGGGCTCAGGTTTTGGTTTTTTTTTAATGCTATGACATTTAGGTATTTAGGTACGGCCAGCTTCAGATTAAGGAACTGACTTCCATACAGATGGGAAAATGCTAAAACACATTAATTCCTTCTGGTGTTTAAAGAACAACCGTCATGACCTGCACCACATGCAATGAAGACAGCAGGATTTTTTCTCTTCCACATCTACCCCTAAATTCTTTGGATCAAACAATGGGGTGAGGTGAAGAGTGCCCAGGGCAGTGGGTGACAGTGTGAGGCACTGTCTGTAGGTGAAGACCTCAAGCAGTAAGGGTTAATATGCAAAGACACCCAAAAGATAATTGTTGGCAAGAAGGCATAAAAAAGCACATTTCATTGGGAAAGGAAACTTGATTTGCAGAACACTGCAATGCATTGTCTGATAAAATGGGTATCAGAATGATGCAGATCTGAGCTGGACAGATTCTGAGCCTCCAAAGCTGTAACTTTAACAAGAAATCTTCAATGAAGTGATGGGGAAGCTAAACAAGTAAAGTGTTCACCACCATAAATTGCATGGGGAAGCTAAAGAAGCCAAGATTTCACCTCCATAAATTGCAGGTGCCTTTCATTCCTGTATGAGACAGCTCTGCAATTCTTTATTCTGGCTGGAGCTTGATACTCAATTTTGCCTTTGTCTGAGAGTTTTTCACTTTGCTCTCTGTGACACTGAAAGTCCTCTTGAGTTCAAATCCTTCATTGACTCATTAATACTCAGAAAAGCACCATGTATTAATTAGCAGGCTGTGGTGATGTGAATCATGACCTTCCTGTGCCCAGTAACTTCCTTCACAGAAACACATGCTCTGTAGTTTCTTCTTTTGATTGCAAAAAGAACCCTGCAGTCCTGTACAAATACTAAACCCCATGGCAGCAGTAAGATTTCTTTAAATTCCACTAAGTTTGTAACCTGATAGTTTGCTACACAATTTAATGCATATTTAAATAAATGCTGCTTCATTATCTATTTAACACATAGCAGTTCAAGTGGCACCCCTCATAATGATTCATCTCAGGCTGCTGCAGTGAAAGACCACAGCAGTAACTTCCTTCAGTGTAATTCATTTTTCAGGAAGAAAATTCCTTTTTCCTACAAAAATTCCTTTTTCAGGAAGAAAATTTACTGATAAACACACAACAGTTATGGCCTCAATCTAGAAATTGTTTAACTGGAGAGAAAATATCATTAAAAGCAGGAGTATTTGAATCATGCCTTTAGTGATGGAAAAGGCCTACAGAGTGGCTTGACCTTTCTTTTTCTGTGATTTGGTGTTGCTAAAGCTCATCTGCAGTTAGTTGCCAGTTGTATTTCTGGGCAGTTTTAATACAAGTAACACGAAGTATTCAACTGATATAATAAGGGCCATAAGGCCTCTGAATTACCTGAGATGCTCATAAATCAGAAATGAGAGCTTGCACCCTCATGTTTTATATATCGAGATAAAAATATCTGGGTGGTTCTATATACTGAATTCCTGATTAACAGAACCTCAGAAATATCTTCCCTGGACCACTCAAAGTGCTTAGTTCTGTAACAAAAAGGTGGGCATCTCATAAGAGCAAGTCTTCAGACACTGAACCAGGATAAGGTCAGAGATTTCTGAGGACTAATCCCAATGCACACCAAGGCTGTTGAAAGGGCTTGCTGGGTGGAACTTGCCAGAGTGCCTGTAGGTGTCTGCAGCATATTCCTTGGGGCACCTTTTATTTTTTTTTTGGTGAGTTTTGAAAGCACCATCATTCATGGCAGAGAGAAGGAGGCACTTCCAGTTTAGGTTTAGGTGACCTTGTCCTGAAGTCAGTGCCTTAACAGCAGCCTACCTGTACAAACAATAACTGGTAAAGTATGGTAGACTGAGTAAATAATATCCTATGTCTTCACTGCAGGCATGTAAAGTTAGAAGAGACAATGCAGTGAAATTGCTGGTGATGGGATTCACAGGAATAGCCCTCTTTTAGTTAAATGAAGCAAAATAGGTTCAATATTTTATGTCAAAATATAACGCGGAAAGGAACTTTGCCACTGTAAAGGAGTGTTTTCAAAGGTAAAGTGATGCAGAGAAGTAAAAACATAACCAGAATTGTAAATGAACAACCATGGCTACTCAAGTGTGTACTAGAGATGGGAAAGAAAAGCTGACAGATGTCACAAAAGTCACAATGGTTGGATAGCACTCAAAAAGCTCATTAAATTGTTGAAAGAACACACGTTTTGCAGAAAGAAAGGCCAGACATTGGACTACCTTATCGAAAATCTGCCCAGCTCCTCTCCTGCTGCTGCTTCTGTTCCCATCTTGGCATGTTCGCAATACTTCTTCTGCCCTATGGGCTTCCAGAATTCTTTTGCCTCAAACAACCTGAACTACCCAACACACTCAGAACTTCATGGTGCATCTCCAGTACGTGTTCTTGCATGAAAAACCTGAAAGTCAAGTCCCTGCTTCAGGTCCCCTGTGCCACTAAAAAAAACCCATTCTCTGGGGAGATGCTGCAGAATCACTTGCCGTGAGTCATTTTGCAGAGTAGAAAGTTTTCTTTGTAGGACTTATGAGCGGCTGTACCAGAGTAAATTATGCATAACTGAGCAGCTTGGTAGAGGTTGTCCCTGCCCATGGCAGGAGGGTGGAACAAGGTGATTTTTAACGTTTCTTCCAATCCAAACCATTCTGTGATTCTGTGATCAGACCAGCCCCAGGGCAGGCTGTTGCTCTGCAAGCCTGGAGGAGGAATAACTGAACCTTGGAAAGAACTCGACTCTGGTTGAGCACCTGGTGTGCCAGGCACTCTGACAAAGAATAATATTATAATATTTTTGTGCATCCTAAGAGGTGACATTAGAAGAAAGACTGAAATAAGCCTCTGTGATTCAGAAGAGAGAAGGGATAAAAGCAGATGAAATGATATGAATACAACATTTTTCCTCTATCTGTAGAAATGCTTTTAAACTCCTTTGCCACGTTCTGTAGAGAGCTTCTTAAGAGGGGTTCAGGACATGGATGCATGTTCCATCTGGGTAGCCAGCACATTCATCCTGTAGCTATCCCCTCATCCTCAAACAGGAGACTGAACATGTTCCAGCGGACACAGAAGCTGTATTTGACAGCTTCCACTGGCAAGAGATGATGTCTAAAACCTCTATAGTTAGAAAATGAGGGGGGAGAGGGGCAGCTGTGGCCCAAAACTGCCCATTTTCTTAGAAGAATTAGATTTTAAGGTGGCAGGACATTGCTTCGGTATCTCTACAACCTATTGGCTCCTATTGTATCTCCTGTTGCAAAATGTCACCTGAAATGGGGCATAGGAAAGGGGACACTGCAGGAGTGTGGCTTTAGTGACCTACCCTGGTTAAGATTCTTACACAGAAAATGCACAGCCAGTTCCTCAAATTCAAGACATATTCCAGTAAATTAATTCTCCTTCCTCTCACTGCTTGCCTTCTGCTCTGGTTCCTATCTCGCTGGCTGCTCCTCCTTTCAGCAGTTTGATGATATTTCTATATTCTCTTCTATATCATTAGTGCATTTAAAGGTCCAACTCAGATAGCTCTAATTCTGTCCTTCCTGACTGTTCACAACCTCAGATGGAATTTGCCATTTATGGCTGACAGCCTGGAGAAATTACATGCCTTACATCACCTCGACAAGGCTGCTCCTCTATTTTGGGCTTTGTTTTTAAAATAAATTTCAAAAGCACAGTACAAAGGGCACATGCATACTGAGAGCAGCAGAAGAATGTTTAGAAGTATATTTAAATTAAAAAGGTTATTTCTCCCTCCTGCTGCCTTCTTTTTGAAATGAGTCTCCACCCTTGAAAAGAATGAGGTAAACATATCTGGGAGGAAAAACCCAAGCATAAAATCTTTTAGTCACATAAAAAATGCTTTAAGTAACTAACTAAAAAGTGGTGCCTGTAACATTCTGACTGTTGTGCCCCAAACATTTCCAAACCTATGCTTTAACTCCTAGAGAACTTAAAAAAGACACAGCTCAAGCTTTGTGTGAGCAAAAGTTAAACCAGTGTATTTCCTACTACAACTACTCTTTCAGACTAAGACTTTGGAGGCAAATGCATGAATGAAACACACAAAATTATTCTGTAGCTCATGTAATGGCACGCAATCTTCTTCTTCCCTAAAATCTATGCTTATTCCCACAGTGGGAACTCAGAGGCTTAGATTTATTCCATGAAGCAGCGAAGTGCTTTTATAGGAAAGGCCAGTAATCCCACTGATTTAATGGAATTACTGAGGTTTCTAACCAGGAGTCACCAGTGCTTCTGTTCTGGACCAAGACCTGTCTGCAGCACCCAACATGCTTCAATGTTCTGCACTAAGCTTTAACAGCACAGTTTTAGAGTAATTTCATTTCCTTGGAGCAGCAGAAATTTCCCAATACCTGTTTTAAAAACTCCACGTGGTCACAATAATAATGATGAAAAACAGGATGTAATCTGATGCAATTTGATTTGATGGATGAGGAGATGCCCATGCAGAGAGTAGAGGACTAACCTCATTCTCAAACCAACATTGTGACTTCATACAACAAAGTAACAGAGATAACCCTAGAATTGGGGAAATACAGCTGAAAGCTCCCGTCTGCTCGTCTTCAGAATGCTTTGACGAAAACATATATACTGATTCCTGGACTTCTGTGCCTTATATTGATGAAGATATTCACGTAATATTTATGATGTTTTTTGCTGGGAGGGGAAGGGCAGATTATTAGAAGCAATTTGCTTTTAGCCATAAATCAAGTTCAGAGTGCCTTGGGCCAGCCACAAAAACTGTTGTTCTTTGTTTAAAACATTTTTGGTAGAAACCATCTATTTAACATTGCAGGGAGTGAGTCAGGCACTGCACTCACAAAGTCAGAACTGTATGGTCATTAGCCTGACTGCAAGGTTTCACTAATATAACAGATGGAGTTTGGCCTTTGCTGTCTGGAGGGACATATGTACCATTTATTCACACAGTTTACAAAAGCAAGATGTATGCCCCGTTCTTGCGCTATTAAAATTACTTTTTTACAGTGGCACAGTAATCTATCAGCTCAGTCCCCTGAGACAAACACATGGTGGATGTTTTTTGTACCAGCAGTTAAGTCACAAGTACTGAACTGTGGGTGATACAATCACACCTTCACTGCAGAAAGTGCCACACGAGCAAGGGAAATTTGCTGCTGCCACCGTGTCCCCTGGAGTGACTGTGGGGTGCAGAGGATGCTCTGGTGTCACCTGCAGCCATCTATTCTCTCTACAAGCCATTCTGCCCCTTGCTTTCCTGATCACTACCTAGTGACAAATAAAGTAAGAATAGTCTTATAAAAGCACTGGACTACAATTCCAACTGAAGGCCCCTTGGGAAGGGGGAGAGAGCAGGTGGAGGAAGTTCTGGGAAGTGCAAGCTCTTTACAGATGGGTTGTCTACAACACGGCTCATCTCCTCCCAGGACGGCTCCCCGGCAGAAACAACACTGCAAATCAAATGCCTGACTACTTGTAAAGTGAGTTCTCACTGTTTTGAAGCATAAGGCAGGATTTTTCAAAATATTTCAGTTCTGCTACATTTCATTTAGCATTCATGGGGAATTTTGCCAGCAATGCACTTGCCAGCACCATTATGACCAGTGAAATACCGAAAAAATCCCACCTAGCGAACATCAATGGTTTTGTCTCGGTCTGTGCAGTTGTTTTGTTTGAGTAGATCTCAGGATGACCTGAATCATCCAACCGATTTAAACAACTCCAGTCAAAGGGAACTGGGAACTGAACTCAAACCCTTAATCTGCTTGTAGAAGCCACTTTTCTTCTCTGCAGTGGACAATACCAGAATACTTCACCTTTCTCCTCACCTTTGATCTTTGAAATCCTTCCCCCTACGCTCCTATGGGTGTTTAAACGGCCTCTCTTACTTGACTTTCCTAACAAAATGCCACCCGGTGGTAACTAATTGTAGTGCAACCACTGTTTTCCACCAAGACTAGTTTCTGCTTTTGTTAAATAAATTATGCAGCAGTGACTTTTGAGTGGAAAGAAGAAAGGGCCAAGTTAATGACAACAGACACGCTTTACCTTTGGGTCATGTATTCCAGAAAGTTCTTCATAGATCTTCTCTCCCACCATGACAGCAGCTAGGTTGGCTGTGTACGTTGACAGACAAAACAAGCAGAAAATAGCCCAGAGATTCATTAAAAACCTTCCAGTCCAGCACTTTGGGGGTTTGATGGCAGCTGTTCTTCCAAACAGAATCGCGTAGCAGACATTGAGGGCAGAGGAGAAGGAGAAGACTTTGTTCCTGTTCCTTCCCCTAGGGGTCATTCCAAAAGGACTTTTCCACTCATACAAGGTGAGGAAAATAGCTGTGATGTGAAGAGCAACAAATATCCCCAGCCACATAGTCCAGTGAAGTGGCCACATAAAGGCTCCAATAGGAGCTGCAGTGTCTTTGGTCCTCACCAGGATCCCCAAGCTAGTTGAAAAGAAAGGGCTGGTGAAATCAATCACTTGGCTTCGGGCAGTGTTGATGCTGAATGATGTCACTGCCATGTGAGCTGTACCAGCAAGAAGGTCTCCCACCAGCCCAGTCCAGTGGCCGTTCTTCCAGGCACCGTATTTTCCATCCCCAACAATGTACAAGTCAAAATCAAAATTCATGTCCTCAGCCAGCTTCTCCAGCAGGTCAATGCAGTAGCCATAGCAGCACTTCTTCAGCTCAATGGGAACAGTGTCATTGTCCCCTTGGAGGGTTTCAAACAGGTTGTCCAGCACACCTGAATCATTGGTCAGAGGGTCCAGGCACAGCTGCCCTGCTGGGCAAAGACCTTCATCATCTACATCCCTTGTGAACACAAAGGGGTGCTCTATCAGAGTCACCACCCTGAGGTGCAGCCGGGTGGGGTGCTGCAAGTGACTTTTATGTCTCTGTGCCTGTTCTGGCCATATCCCATAGTCCATGATGATCTTCCCTTCTTGCCAGCTCCCCAGGCGCGTCCACATCGGGTTCCCGACAGGGTCGTGCTGTAGGTTCCAGATGAAGAAGTTATTTTCTGAGCTGACAATGGAGGAGCCCTTCACTTTAATGTGGCCACTGAGACCATCAAAGGTTGTGTTGGCTAAAAACCTGTTGGAGGGAGAAAGCAGGGTAATCAGAAGCAGACAGCTGAACCATGAATTTATGTTGAAGAGAGTAGATGGGGAAGTTGTTGAACACCTGGATCATTAATAGCACATAGATTCTATGGCACAATGAAGCAGCAACATAATTTACAACTAAACTACATGGGAATGCTCCCCTACATATCTAATGCAAATAAAAACTCCTCAGGAAAGATGTATTTTTTACTTACTAGAAAAAATGAGTACGAGAACAGTAATTTTTTTCAGTTACCTTTGCCTCACGAACTGATGAAACACAGGTTACTTCTAAGCTGAACTCACCAGATCTGCTGTCACTTTCCTAGATAAAAATATATATGAAAATGGAAGAGTGGAAATTATGTATGAAATGTCCTTCCAAGAAAAATGCTATAATCTCAGTAAGATCTAGCTTACATAAGAGGGGCTACTGAAGTGCTGTCAACAGCTTTCAAGCACTCTCAAGTGAACCAATCTGGATTCAAAAATGCAAATTTGGCATTGGTAAATCACTGTTAGACACTTCAGAATAAAGTAAGGGAAGAAAGTGAAAGATGGTTGCTCTAGGACAGTCAGTTTTAATTCTTACAAAAATAAACACCCAAGAAAGCAGTTTTTTAAAAAAATGTGCAAAAGTAATGTTCTTAAATGTGCAATGCTGCCATTGAAGTAGATTTCATGAAGTGTGCCAGTTTTGCACTGCACATTTTGCATTGAGAATTCTGGGCTTCTACTATTCCAGATATTGACAATGAAGTTATGTATTTCCTTTGTACCGGAAGGCAGTGTTTGCTAGTAGTTGTCCTCCCTGTATGTGGAACTCAACTTCTGGCAAGCCATCATCAAAGAGGCTAAAATGACATGGATAAAGGAGCTGGGAACTCAGCAGGAATTAAGTGTTTGAAGCAGAAAATCCTTTTTAATGTGAGCACCATGACAGGCTGAACTGCACGCTGCTAACAGGAAAGCTGTTATGCATTTGGCAGGGGCTGCAAAGCCTTACAACAGTGGTTCCATTAAAAACAACTGAGTTAAATTGCTGCTAATACGGTGCAAGGCAAGTTATGTGCATTTTTTTTTCAGTAAGAGGCATTCAGAAGACAGGCTATTCAGCTGTCATAGCAGAATATAGCACTTCACATTAGTCCTGAGAATTGGATGAAAGTAAGTGTTGGAAGAAGTATAATGGCTGTCATTCCAGCCTCAGTAAGGAAGACACAAACTTTTAACTAGAGTTAACTGTTTATCAATAGTTACAGAGGATAAAAAATAACCTTACATTGATTTGGAAAGGATAAATCAATTGCAAGTGTGTGCACATGCATAGTTCTGTCTGGTCTCTACCCTTTGTTTTGATGACTTTTGATGGGGTTTCAGCAGTTAAAACTCTGGACTGCTTAAGTCTCAAGGTCATATAAATTTTTGCCCTTTGCAAAGGTAAAGTTATAAATGTAAGTGCTTTAGTTTTGAGTGTGGTTGTGTGTGTGACAAGCTTCTCTGAGGCAGCTTCACCGTTCTTGTTCAGTCTCTTTTGAGTAGAATGAATTTGGAGAAAGATGAGACAGACAATACTCTAAAAAGCAGATGATCTGTACATGTGTTAGCCTGGGTCTGGAAACCACGCCTAAAAAGGCAGACAGGTGTTTATAAATATAAATGCATATAAACTATAAATGCAGTTCTCATTTTTAAAATCCTTTACCATTTAGTCCAGTTTTAAAGGACACCATAGCTCCACTAATCAGTGGGATCTGCCACTGTTTGCCCACTCCTTCCCTCCTAACCCGTGCTGCCTCATGGTGTAACTTCCCTGTTTGTGTATGTAAACACTATCAAGACAAAGTTTATGGGAGCAGGCAATCTCTAGCACTAAAGGAAGGTTTATGTGCCCATAAACTTGTTTGGGTTTTATTTCTCTCTTACTTTTATCTCCCTCAGTCTCTGTGAAAAATTGTGCAACTTCTTTACAAGCCTCGCTGGGCGTACAGGCCGATGTCATCACTGTGACAGTAACAGTAAAACCATTCCACGTGTGTAGATGGGTCTGCATGGAAAGTTTTTTAAGAGTTGTGCACAGAAGACTGTAAGCAGCTCACAAAAATGCCAAAACGGAGGGAAGCAAGTCCTCAGGTGGAATAAGCTTGCAAAGTTCTCATGAATTTAGCCCCATGTTGCTAATACAGCACGACCTGGGCATGAGAGTGCTGCAAAGCAGGTGCTTTGGGAGTTACTGAAGCTATGGAGTAATGCATCAGATTCACTTTCTGAAGGCAGAATGAGACCAGTGGAATTAATGCACAGTGTTCCCTGACTTGCACAGTAGAAATAAGCACACCCAGGGGGGCTGAACGAGCCCTCTGTACCTGTCCTGTGGTTGTGTTGGGAGCAGGTACCTGAGAGAGATTTAGTAGCATTTAAATGTACAGCTTCACCACCTCACCAAGTTAGTGGCTTACCTCTGCAGCTGATTTGCATGTTCTATATTTTTCGTAGTGCCAGAACATGAATCAAAATAAATGATGGGAACCATGCTGGAGGAGCATTTTAACAACACTTTGTTTTATACGCAAGCAGCTGCAGCTGCTGAGCATTTGCATGCACTGTGAGCAGCACCAGTGAAACTCATGCCAGGGACTTCAAGTGAGAACTCCTTTACTTGATAACTTTAGGAAACAGATAAGAGGCTGTGACTACACTTCTAAAGCTAGAAATCTCCAATGTGAATCTTTGGGAATTACAAGTGCTGGGTATTGCACAGACACACTGGCAGTATCTGAGCAGTGCTGTTTCAGGAGGCCTACTGACAGATCTGTGTGGAAAGACAGCCTGTACAAATTTCAGAAGGTGAAGGGCCAGATCCTCCAGTCTGACAGCTAAATGAATTTTCCTGATGCTGTGTCAATACATGGGAGCTGACATTCACACTGACAGTCTGTGGTAACTGCATCAAAGCTTTATCAGAGTCACTTCAGTTTGAATGAGTCCGAAGCGTGCCACTTGCTCTTTTCAGCTCTATTTGTTTCTCACGTGCTTTCCTGCAAGAACTGCTCCTTAGATCTTCAGCAGCCCTATCACTCTCCAGTAGTGGTATCTTTGTAGTATATTTAAGAATGATTTAATGAAATTATTGTATTTTCTCTCAAGCTTGATGGTTAGGTCATTCCACATCTCTTTTTGGGAAGCTTACTGGAGGCAGAACGAGAATTGGCAAGGAAAAAGAGAAGGTTCTGGGGAGACCTTGTAGTAGCCTTGCCATACCTAAAGGGACTCCAACAGAGCTGGAGAGGGACTTTTTACTGATGGGACAAGAGTGAATGGCTTCAAACTGCCAGAGGGCAGGATTAGAGGTGCTACTGGGAAGGAATTGTTCCCTGTGTGGGTGGTGAAGCCCTGGCACTGGTTGCCCAGAGAAGTTGTGGCTGCCCCATTCCTGGAACCTCCAAGGCAAGGCTGGACAGGGCTGGGAGCAACCTGGGATAGTGGAAGGTGTCCCTGCCTGTGGCAGGGGGTTTGGAATGAGGTGATGTTTAAGGTCCCTCCCAATCCAAATCATTCTGCAATTTTATGGATCTATGAAATAGCAGGCTGATGAAATTACCCAAGAAGCTGAGTTAAAGCTGTAAGACTAATTAAAGCTATAAGACAAGATGAGGCTTTGAAATTTTAATGCCGTGTTCCATCAATAAGGATGCTCCCGTGAGCAGGCAAGAATAGATGAGGTAATCAATCTCGTAAGAGGAATGATGGACAGTGACTTACAACAGTATAATCTTCAGGGGGTTGTACATCCATACCCATATCCACACAGATACAAGCAGGTTTTGTCATGCACAAGCTCATTATTCTGCTCCTGGGTGCACTTAAACGCCTGCACAGCCAAGGTATGAGATCAGTGCTGGCAGCAGAAGCTCCGGCCGTGCCAGCGAGTGGGGCTGCTGTTCATCCACCCTTTGCAGAGAGGGGAGGTGGAGGTCTGTGCACTGCTCCTTCTCCATCATCCCCTTCTCCATCCCCTTCTCCATCCCCACCCACGGCAGCTCCAAGGCTTCGCACCAAGACAGATGGGTCCATTCAGACAGAAAAACGCACTCATTAGCAAACATGTAGTTAACCACCAGACAAAAGTTTCATCTTTGGAGGCTAAAAAAGCCTAAAAGCATTGGTGAGATGGGCCAGGTTGGTCACAGCGAAGCCACTCATCAGTGTGTCCCACCTGAGAAATTAATGGCAGCACTCAGAGTGCATAGTTTTGCTGCTGACACAAATACATCGGTCTGGCCGTCAGGTACCTGTCTCAATCATACACTACAAAACCAGCTGCACTGATTTAGGACAAGGGCTTCTCTAATCTGTTATTTTCTCTTTAATAGGGTTCACAAGCAAATGTATAGAGAAAAAAATAAGGCTAAGCACACGATTCTTTCTTTCGTTTCCACAATACCTTTATCAATATGAAAGGAAAAGAAATTTCACAGATGTGAAACTGCATGTTGTCTCCCAAAATATAACAAAAGCTAATGGTTCTCTGTAGAGAGAAACGATGATGAAATATTTTTCATGAATACATTTAAGTGCTTTATTTTTGTTTTCCTTTTTCTGTATCCCTTCTTCAAACCTCAAAAAGCCTATTCATAAAACTGCTCTCCTCTTGTTACTTTAAGAAGCCTCCTCCTGAGTTTTACTTTTCAGGTATGGTCTTGTTAAAATATCCACAATAACGAGGCAAAATAAACATCACAAGTCACTTGGGGGCATTGCGAGTCGGTCCAGTGTTTATTTCCCAAGAATTGTTTCACTCTTTGGAAACAGAGAGATTTTGGCTCTGAATGGATGAACGGACTAAGGAAATGTTGGGGTCTCAAATGATTGTGTTTTGAGCAGTGCTGTCAATATATTATTGTGCTGACATATCTGAGAAAAGTCCTGTTTTTCAAAAAAAGCCAAATACAAAAAGCCTCAAGAACTTTTATCCTAACCCCGTCCAACAAAATCTTTAAGTTAAAAAACAGATGCAATGGGGAGAAAACATGTAACAGTTGCTGGATGTAGATCAGGTGATGAATTCACGTCGTTAGCCAAGACATTTTCGCTTGTTTTCAAAAAGAACCATGCAAGTTTTCCACTCAGGTGTTAAAAACTATGATATTTGTATACATGAACAGCCAAGCAGTTTTGGGAATAACTTCTATGTATGACATGCAGCAGAGAGAGCACTTTGTACTTTTGAGTGCTCTCACCAGAAGAAGCCCTCTGAGGAGATGAAGGTGCATCTTCTTCCTCTCTTTTCCATGGAACCATACTAGCAAGGGTTACTACACATATTTATATTGTCTGAGGGCTTTGACAGTGCAAAGACTCTGTGTTTTGTATACTCTCGGGTATCTCAAAATCTCAGAGAATTTGACAGTAGCCCATCTTACATGAATAAATATAAGCTTCAGAGCACAGTCTGTAACCTAGCCTATGTTTACTATGTCATCTCTGCTTTTGTTGAACAGTGTCTTCTTCCACCTGAATCTCTGAGTTCTGGCTTACACTCCCACTGTGGCAAAGTTAAGATTTCATTATTAGCCCAGAAGTAAAGAAGCAGGAAGAAATACTGAAACAAATGTGTTTGTGAAGGAGGGTTAGCAGCACGACAGATAACCCACTGAGAATGGTGGGAGGGGGAAGAAAACCACTTTTCTTGAATACAGCAAATATTACCTGGGGGGGTGGGGGGAAGAAAAAAAAAAAAAGTAAAACTTACTTCGACAAATACTGGCCTGAAGTGATATTCCTTTCATCTGTATCCATGCAGTTCATTGTACTTGGAATAAGAGCTAGTTCAGGCTGGATCATGGTGGCTGCTGCTACAGCCCTGGCTACCAGCTCCATGGCATCCTGCACATAATGCTCGAAGACTGACTGAGTTGTCTTGCCGTGAGCGATGAGACCGAGGGGCAAACCTTCTGTCCTCAGCTCTTCCACGTTCTGTGAATCCCCAATAATCCAGTGAAGCTCTGGAGGCATCACACCGAACTGCCTGGTTATCTCAAAAATCCTCCGCGTTTTCTCCATGTCACACCCAAACATCACCATGGTCGACGTCGTGTCTTTGATGCTCTCCAGGTAAAACTGCAAGTAGTTCAGAAGGTCACTGGCTGAAGTGAGGTTTGCTGTGATGTTTATAATGGACCCCAGGTGAAACTTGGAGCTCTGTTGTGTGAGGAAGAGAAAATCTGTGATGTTCCACTCCTCCTGGCATAGCATCAGGCTGAAATTGTACCAGTTGTTCATGGCGAGGATCGAGAAAGTGACGTCAGCATCAGAACTCAGCGAGTTTTCTAAACTCATCTGCAGGTGAAGGGGGTTCTGTGGTTAAAAATATGAAAGACAATGGTCAGAAATACACTGGACACAAGCTAATGAGTCTGATTAATTTTTATACACTCCTTTAGCTCAAAGTAACCGCCTGCCAATCAATAAAACTGTGTGAGAAGCAGGAACATTTATACCCACCCAGCTTAAAAGGACTGTGATTCATGGGCTTCCTCTGCTAGTTTGACTCAACTGCAGCAGTCATTAATGAGCCTGTTTCTGAGAATATGTTTTTCTTTCTACCCATTTGTCCTTTTGGATTTCTAAGCATTCTCAAGAAAGTTTTCCCTGCACCCCTAACAGGAGTATGAGAAGGTATTTCCTTACTGCTGGAGTTCAGCCAGACCCATATACAAATGGATACTGAAAAGTTCTTTGGTAAACGGTAAGAAAGAATAAAGAAAACCCCTCAGTTCTTTTTATTATAGCTCTTTTTTATGTGTGTGTAGTTGGGGGATTTTTCACAGACATAACCCAATAAAATGGATCACAGTCTACAATCAAGGCACATCATGTGCTGCCAACAAAGCAGGACAAGTTACTGAATGCACAAAAGGCTAAGATATGCAGACTGTGATTTCTGCGCTGGAAAATATTTGATAAATAAGCATTCATATTAATTTTTTCCATGTCATTGATGTTATTACAGAACTTAACCCATTATGTTTCCCAACACTATTGCCCTTGGCTTTATCTTTTACAGAAAAGGAGGAAGGATTTGAGGCTAATTCCTCTGTTCTCTCCATGTGAGTAATTCTTATTATCTGAACATTCTTTTCGCTTACTCTCATTCCTCTCCTTTCCCTGGTCCCAAAAATAAATTTTCATCTACAGTTTCATAAGAAAGGAAAGAAGTTAAAGAATCCAGGCAATTTCTGGCATTTTGCTATGAAATTATTCTCTGCCCTACAAAAATGTTTCTACCAGGATTTCAGCTAGCATATTATATACTACTCCAACTTTTGCTTTTAGTTGAGAACTTCAGAGTCTTCACTGTAGCTTTCCTAAAAAAGTTATATCACTTTACACTGGCATTCGATTCCAGCCATGAGACTGCCCAAAAAATGTCATGCCTATTTCAGTGCATCTTTTGGTCTGTGAGGTCTTCCTTGTGACTTTATGCCAGCATTTGTCTGCAGTCATGTCCGCTCAAACTGCATCCTACTCTACACCGGTACCTAGATTTTATTTTTCTGTCCATTACATTACTGTACACTTTAGGTCTGATCATCCTTCTCTTACATCCTCAGTAATTAATGTGTACTATGTGAGGGACCAAACCTTTTCAAAGTTGATATTAAATGTCATTTTGGTTTAAAAAGTACTGTAATGCTAATAATAGGCTCCAGTTTGTATGGACCTTAGAAATGTCATTCTGAATTTGGAATAATATGATAATCGGTCAATTTACACTAGTTTTATGAAATAAAACCCTGGGCTCTCCAACACAGATGTAAGGGGTGAAATGACAAAAAAAGCCCCCCAAGACCCTGAAGAGCTATGCACCGTTTACAAGAAGAAAGCCCTCACTGTGTTAATTTGCAGCTACACGAACTCATCATCTGTTTTCCAGATAGTTTAAATCCAGAGCTTGATAAAAAGAATACTGTAATTGAAGATGTTCTCAGTTTCTGTTATCTCTTGGGTTTGGTACCTATGGCCCTTTTTATTTCACTCATACACAAGAACAAGCTAATTAAACGGATCACTGTCTACAATCGATGCACATCATGTACTGCCAGCAAGACACAAGAGGGATGGTTCTTTGATAAAGGACAGGTTATACAGTGCACAAGGAGCAAACCTGCGCAAAATTTCTGAGTTCTGTGCTGGAAAACGTTGCCTACTAATTAAAACACATGCTTAAGTTCAGGAGAAGAATAAAGCACTGTGCACAGTGGGTTTGGTAAGCTGGTTTGAATAAACTAGTCCCTGCAAACTAAATCACAACAAACCTTTTTTCTGAGGTTATGAGATAATCAGGTAAATTAACTCCAGCTTGTCTCTCATTGCAAACAGATGGGAGTAGAAGGATTTGCCTTGTCCTCTTCGTCCAAGATTAAGGAGAAGTACAAATATTTTTTACACAATGATCCACCTTCCATCAGCAAAACTCTGCAAGCTTTAGTTAATTTGAGGGTTAATGTGAATGGGAAGAAATGAGTTATTCAGTTTACACAGAACATAACTCTGTGCACACACGAAGGACAGCACACAACCTGGCCACACCTGTGCAAGGGGGAGTAAATGGCTTCAGTATTTCAGAAGGATAACATCCTAAGCACAGTACTACGGCTATTATGGGATAGGCTCATGGATCAACAAGAGAAAACTACTGGACGCAGAAAAACAACCAGAGAGTGACAGACGTTTGCAGTAACAGCTGTGTCCACACTGTTGAATAAAACAACCCACGAAACAGAAAACGAACTGGAGCTTTTGTACAGTTTACCTTGTCCTGAGTCTGATTTTGGCACCTGACAATAAACTCTCTCATACTTGCACTGGCTGTTAGGGTCCCAGCACATTTGGGGAGTAGGAGTATCCAGGAATATCCCAGTAGGTATAAAATTGTGTGGACACTGGCACTCCACCTCACCCAGCAGGTTTAGATCTTTGAAGACCTCTGTGTCCTCATGCCAAACCCAGTGCACACGTGCAGCTTCACAAATGCAAGACTGCTTCTGCTCCCCTACAGCACCTTTCTTCCTGTATTAAAACACCCTGAACTGATGAATAGCCACATCCAAGGATCACTGGGCATGACCCTGGGCCCAGAGCAAGCGTAGCATCATGAACATATAGTCCAGAAAAGGTGAAACTTTGCCTCAGGGCCAGAAAAATGGACGTGCTTTTACTCAGCAATGCAGGTGAGCGCAGTTTCCATCTGACTGGGAGTTCTCAGGTGCAGGGCTGGACTCTCCTACAGAACAACAACCACAGGATTAGTCCTCAGGAGCTCCAGCACAGATCCCTGACTTACGTGCAGCACACCTGGACGCGTCAGTGTGGGCCAACAGCCTATTCCCGTGCTGAGACACTGCTCCTCCCTGAACAGAGGTGCATTTGGGATAGCCTGGCTTGGACTGAGCCTGTGTGTGGAAGGGTTCCTCGTGTGAGACCATCTGTGCTTCAGCCATCACCTTCAGGAGACTGCAGATGCACTGACACAAGCACTAATCATCACTGTGATTTATTAGCTGCTAAATTCCCTGCTAAGGTGCTTGCAAGATAAACATCCAGCCCTGAAAAAGCAGCAAATAGAGTCTATTTTCTCTGTTTAGGAGTATTGGGACTGAAAACCTGTCTTCAGAATTTTTCTGATGCAATAGCACACATAAAATTTAGTCATCAGGCATTACTTGTGGTTAGGTTTCAGCTCATTCTCTGCACACCATGAGAACACCCCTGTTGGTGTTGGGGAGGCAGAGTAATCAATGCTTCCTTTGTACTGGGACTGAGGGAAGGGAATGCTTATCTGGAGACATATGGATTTAATGCCTTCCTAATTATATTTTGAAAGGTTTGTTTGCCATTTGTATGTAAGCTGCAGTTGAAAAAAAACCACACAGAAGCCACATTTCAGTAGACAGCCTTTGATATTACAGTGCTCTTAATGCTTTCACATATTTTTTATTGACTTCTCTTTCTTTAATGTCAGCAATTACTGCTTTTTAATGAGGAACTTCTACAAATTATTTATTAAATCATTCAGTAGTAATTGCTGAGACAGTGTAATTCCATAGTGAAGGTTTCTGACAACTGAAATAATAATTTAGATGTGCATAACTTTGTAGTAATCATGGAACAGAGATTTATGAGATTTCATCTGTGTATTGAACTGTGCTCCACCCTTACTAAAGGTCTCAGGCAAACTTCTTTACCTCACTTTGAAATTCGTAAAGGTTGTCTATTTCAGTTAAAATGACTGAAATAGACTGAAATGACTGAAATAGACTGAAATGACTGAAATTAAAGCTCATAAGGAAATTCAGTTTAAATTTCTTTAAGTTTGACTTTAAGCTGCCATTGAAGATGGCATGATCGACATCAGTTTTTCTTCAAACTACACAAACAGGCAATTAACCTTATTTGAATAATGCTAATTGTTATCTATTTTTAGTAATGTGTTTACATAGTGTCACTAGCAGAAACATCTTCTATGTCCACGAGCGCTTAATTTTTTATTGGACATCACTAGCTCCTGTTTTATAAACCAGCCACGACCACCTGACTTCAGTGTTTCCTCAGTAAAGAACAGGCCTCGAATCCTTAATTTCTGACTAATTGCCTCTGGATCAGATGCCGACAGTCTTTCCACCGACTTTCAGTGGGCTCTGGACCAAGCCTTTCATGGAATATTAAGCTTTACACGGTCTGATGTGTCTCTTCTCCCATCCATCAGCAGAGACTGGAACAACTGATTCGCTTTTTGTATCCCAACCAGAGCAGTTTTTACAGGTTTCTCCCATTGCCTGAGACACCTGAGAGAGCAGGTTCATTTAACAGCAGAAACACAGTTTGCATTTAATTCATGCAGCATTTTCCAGGCCTCCATTTCATCAGTCTGCACACCCATCCTTGTAAATCTTGTGAGCACAAGCGCCCGGAGCTGGGCTGACTTGCACCCTGAAGGATCTGGTCATTTATCTCTTCAACCGAATTTGTAATGCTAATTAGACATGGTCACGGTGACATTTTATTTGACATTATAGTGGCTTCATCAGCAGAGTTAAAAGCATAGACGTGGATGTTGCTTTGCTAACTCTGTAAAAGCAAACAACACACAGAAAATATTAGTCCCCTCTGACTCTTGGGGGCAAAGGCAGTGCGTTTACATATATATATATATGTGTATATATATAGACACATTTTTATAAGAAACACAAAAGAGAAAACAGGGTATGTAATTACATCAGAAAAAGTTCCACTGAAGGAAAAAAACCCTCCTGGCTTGCAGTGCCACTGTGGGGACTCACAGCTCTATAAACAGAGCTCAACAGCAGCTATGAGCAAGCTGATGCCACAGACTCAAAAACTGGGAAGACTGTATTTTCCATGGTTGAAATTAGAAAGTTTAGGTCTAAAACCCAGATTCTTAAAGTGCACGGGCAAACCTATTGCTTCCTCATTTCACGCCATGAGAAAAGGTGCTACAAAATGCTATTTTATTTTTATTTTATATCTGCTGCCTCTGCTGAAATGGCAATACTTCAAGGAGAAGTTTGTGCTGGCAGTTGAAAGATCGTGGGAAGCCCTGTCCCCCTCCTGCTCAGCTGCCGAGGTGCAGCACGATCCAGTCCCTGCCCAGCCCCACGGTTGCTCCAGACGGGAGGTGTGCTCCACTCGCAGCAAAAAACCTGCTCTGGGCTGCTTCTGCTATTCAGACTTTTGGGTCTCTGGGGAAGAAAATCCCAGACCTGTTTTGGACCAAAAACCAGTAAGACGATGTCATGAATTCCCCTTCTCCTTGTCCTCTCCATCTGTGTCCTTATACACCCTTGTTTGACCAAGACCATAATCTGAAACTGGGTTGGTCCCCACAGTAAGGACCATTTTTTTGCAGAGGGTTTGAAAGCTCAGAGAGAAAAGCTATCTTAGACTAGCCAGAGATATCCTGATTCCTGCTGCAAAAGGAGCCTGGCACCCATCCAGGCAATGCTTACATGCAAATCCTAAAAATGCACTGACTGTTGATTTTAAAAATCACTATACCACAGGAGTTAGCTTAATTTAAGTCTTAACTTAGTTTGTCTTGAAAATTATTTCTTTTATTAGACCAGACAGACATGACTTGAGGTCGCTTAGCATCTCTAATGCTACACAAAAATACTCCAAACTAATCTGAATATGCACAGCTCTGTACAAGGTCAAAGAGGCAATGTAAAATACGAACTTTCAGCTGCTCTTGGGAAGCAGGACCCATTATTTATCTGAATAGCCACTTATAAATTATCCTAAGTAATATTACTTTGAAAACTTCAAGGTGTTCTTTTCTCCAGCAGGAAAAAAAAAATTTCAACATTTACAGTTCGATAAAAAACATTTCATACAGATCCAAAAGAGAGAACAGCTTTTACTTCCCTAAAATTTGCCTTTACAGTCTAAAAAAAGGCACACGGTCACTTATGCAAATAGACCAGGGGAAGCTGTGCTAATTCTCCAGGACATACCATTAAAATGGCAACACAATTCGGATGGGAGAAAGTGGTGGCCGGGTCCACGTCTGTGGCACTCACTTCCAAGTGTGACAGGATTGCCATCAGTGTCCAAAAAGCCCTTGTAAACATTTGAGCAAAAGCTGCCAGGAGATGCTGTGTGTGCACAGCTGAAGTGGGCAAGCACTTGCCAGAAGGGGCAAGGAGATCATGGACAGCTCTACCCCAGACCTCCTTTGTAATGCCACTCCCCAGACAAACACCTTTCCTCAGGGCTGGTCCTGACCAGGCTGCTGGGCGTGTGGGCTGCTGCAGCTGCCCCACTACGAGTCTCCCCATACCTGTAAAGAATACGAAACACAGAGGCTGTCCCACTAAGAGCATCTTTTGGGGTTTGTTCTGATTGCCATTACAGGCCTGGATAGATGGAAAATGGTGTTTAGCAGAATTTAATCCTCCCCGTAAGGAGAAACAGCATTCTACTAAATCAAAGGCTTTCAGCAGACTGTCTAGGGGTGTCTGCGTGCTTTTATGTAGAAAAGCACCTCACTAACGCTGGTGCTTTGCACATCCTGACTATCAGTCCGAAGGAATCCATTTCAGAACAGTTCTAAAGCAGGCAGTGTTGCATTTTTCCACATGTGGTATTCAGGCAATGCACAGGGGAGGAGCCTTTTCCCCCCAATTTTTGGTTCAAGCAATTCAACTCTTGACAGCAGCAGAGCCCAAACAGCAGCAGCACATTGAAGCAGACAGAGCAAGTACCTTGGGCTTGCTGAAATTTGTCTCCTTGCTCCTCACATCTGAGGTGTGATAGAGGAAGACTGTTGCTGTAAAGAAATTCTGGTAACACACCAGTGGTGCTGGTTTAACTTGAAGAAAACTATTTAAGCAGCTACAAGGGCACTCTGTGTGTGTGTGTCTGCTAAAGGAAGAACTCTCATTAGCTTTTTAGTGATTACTAACAACCCCAGATCAAAGATATAGGTGTGACCAGGCTGCAGGAATAAAATGTGAGTTGGATTATTGAGAAATAAGAATTTGAAGGCTGATGAAAAAAACCCAAACCCAAACAAACACAGTTGTATTGACGATCCCCAGAAGTGACATCACAAGGTAACAGCAAAAATCTTAACGCTGCCAGCACAGAACAGCACCAGGAGGTTGCAGAGCTAAAAATCACCACTCACCAGTGGTCAGCTACTGGTCATTAGGAGATTACAACCTTGAGAGCTGAGTAAAACAGGATTTACACAGAGCAAAGAACAACTATCCAGTGTGCAAAATGTACCACATACCACAAATGTGGACATAAGGTACAACTGCAAACAAATGAGGAACAGGCAAGCAAATGCAGCAGGCATGCAAACAGCACCAACAAACATAGAAGAGACCAAATGTGGGAGAAACTCCCACCCTCAGTGTAATGCTCCTCCCTTTAGAAATCCTGAAACACACATGACTTGCCAGTCACAACCCCCAGCCCCTAAAAGCACACAGACACATGTGCTCCGTCTCTCTAAAGAAGATTTGGGAACCCAGAGGATGATCCCAGAGATACAGGGACTCCGAGTAGGACATTTTGAACAATGTTGTTACCAAGAATGAGCTGCAGCACTTGCATAATTTCCCTGCATCACTGGGACCAACAATATTACTTTGCTAACACTGCTAGGACCTCGATTAGGCTAACAATGAATTCCTGGCTCTGCATATAGAGAGGGTTTCTAAAGCTCACATTAACTGAGTGCAATATTTGCTCCGATGCCATGCTCTTGAGGACTCCTGCTAACACAGCACAAGAGCTGACAGAGAATTTGGCAACCAGGGCTGTAATTATGATGCACATTGCCAAGCACTGCTCCACACTAGGCTCCCTGGCATGTCACCCCTGGCAGGCTCCTCAGCATAAAGGGCTCTTGAAACAGCACTCCCATCTTTGCCCTGCTACAGCAGCTTCCACCTTCCCATCAGTAAGATGGACAGGCTGCAGTATATTGCTGGAAAATGCTGCTTTTTCAGAGGCATGACAAGCTGTGAGTACTCCTTCTGTATGACTTAACTTTTTTGGCACGAGCAAAACAGTGACTGAACAAGAAGAAATTAATTCTGGAAGGAAATGTAGAATAAAAGGAGAGAGGGTACAGAGAAGACTGATTCATGCTATGTTGGTAATAGGAGTCTTGTCCCATTTTACAAAAGCTGCTACTGCCCTTTCTGAGATGTACCTGGTGTATGCACACAGCATTTAATCCAATTGGATTATATTCACCATTAACACCTGCAGCAAGGACTACAATCTGATGGAGCACCATTTTCACTTGCCAATGCAGTTACAGCATGGCTTGAAAATGTTTTCAACCCTTCCTGAGCATTTGCATTCCCCATACCCTCAGCAGCTGTGCCTCCAAGAAGAAGTTTTCTTCTTCTTTTCTACAGTTTCCTTCTTCTTCTCCCTGTTGAAGAAATACCCATGCAGTGATCCACGGAGCACCCCTGAAATGATAGCTGTACATGGCAATACACAGCAGGGGAAATTAATGCTGACCCATGTCCCATTCCTCAGAAAGCCAGCACCAGCTCATCATCGCATCCTCTTCTGCTGGGCCTTGCTCCAGGCATGTTTCACAGGATTAATTTTAGCTACAAGGGCATTTTGTTCTATATTGATTTTTTTGTATGAAAGAAAGCTGAGAATTAAGCTTGCAAAGCCTGATCTCTTAACTCTATTAAATGAGGACAGGGTAGATTAAGTTAGTAGTTCATCTTTCTGAGGCTAGGCATTAAAAACATGGCTCTAAGGTGAATTCTTGCGTGTACGTGGCTTGGCTTAAAATCAGAATCAGAATTTAAACAGCTTTACTTGAGGTTTCTTATTTAATACACCAAGGATTTCATTAGAAAGATGGGAAATTAGAAAGAAGAGTTAAAATTGGCTCTCAAGGCATGGGACAAGCAGGGGGAAAAGAAATCAAACATCTCTTTTAAAAACAAATACAGTCTGCATGGGATGGGATGCAGGGAGCGGACAAAGGGGATGGGCCACTGGAATGTGCTGTCCTGAGTGGACTTGAAATGCCTCTTGCTGCCCACCTGAAGCCCACAGTGCTGGCCAGGGTCAGAGGGTCTCATCCTGCACAGGCCTCCTCAGCTCACTGGGTACCTTTCACTACTCAGGCAGTGATGCTCCTTTCCTCAGCAGCGGGAAAACCCAATTAAACTGGGAGGTGTGATGTTCGTTAGGTTCTCAGCTGCAGACTTACTACCTTTCAGCTCAAGACAGGAACCTGAACTTTAGAAAATGCACCAAAGCATAATGGCTTCTACCCACTGCAAATGCCTCAACCACTGCTCCTTACTTTTAATTCCCAATATTGACTTACACCACTGTCATTAACAAACAAACAAAAACCTGATAGATAAGCCACCGTGCAGAAGTTTCATGGCCGTGTTTGGAAACCACTTTTTCTGAGCGTGCAAACCACAAAATCAGGCAAGATCCTGCAATCAGGAGACGCCCACCCCCCGCCCCCAAAGGCAGAAGCATTTGAGTTTCCAATAAAGCATTATAGCAACGCCCCACAAAAGTGTATGACTGCACAGAGCCCGTTACCAGGCACACGGGGAGAGGAGGAGGAGGAGGAGGAGGAGGAGGAAGAAGAAGAAGTAGGGGTACCGGCTGGCTGTTGAATATAGAAGCTGAGCAATCCAGTTTGAGATCACTGCCTCATCTCAGTGAGCAAACCCCGCTGTAAAATGGGGATAACCCCCTCCACTGTGCCCCAGGGAGACACATCACCACCTGGCTTCTCACACATCTTGAGGCTTACAGCAAGATAAATACTGCACAGACTTTTACACAGGCAGAGATCAGAGGGGGAAAAGGGAAAAAAAGAAAGGGGTTAAGTAATACATCTTGGAGTATAAATAAGGCTTTGCCAGAAGCAGAATCTAAGGCTCAAATCTCCACTTCTTTGCTGTGCTACACACAACTGCCTCAATATGTAAAAATTATGGGAATTAACAGACATTTGTTTTATGTGTTGTTAAATAACTTGGGCATTTGCACCATTACACTACTCTGGCGCAGTGGTGTGTCCTTCTGACATCCCACTGAAAATCATCTCATCAGGACTCCATGTCTAGGGGCATTTTGGTACTGTGATTTCCTCATTAGTTTTCAGGGGATAAGCAAGTTACTAATGGTCCACTGTATTCCAAAAGCATCCTGGATACAGTCATGAAATGAGACCTTGCACTAGTAGGTACCTCAGAGGGCAGAAAGTGGTTTACAGCCACTATTATGGAGAGGTTTGGGAGAAAGTGTCAAAAATCATCACCCATCCATATCTCACTCTTGGATTTATAATGTGCAAGATCATCAAGTGAGCATTTAAACTCCTGCTTGTGACTCAATCTTATGGGCTCATCTAAATGCCTGGCAAAAAATACAAAACACCTTCACCTCCCTACTACACACAAATACTTGCACTGACTACTGCTACCAGTTTTGTTTAACTCTGCACCTATCATGGCCATTTAGACCGAGAATGAAGTGATTGCACAAAATTTGTAAATCACAGTGAAATATGAATTATACAATTTAATCCCTCCTTTGAATCATGCACAGATTCAGTGGAGCAGTGGTAACTAAGGCTTTAAGCAATGTGTCCATCCATAAATAACTCAGCATACTGCTCTTACCAGGCAAGAGTTATCATGGTAGGGAAGTTGAATACACTTGTAGAAAAAAAAAAAAGTGAGAAGCAGGTGGACAAACTGTTGAGACAGACTTAAACCAAGTTAACTTCTTTGTAAACAAAGTTCTTCATCCTACCTATTTACGTAAAACCTTATGTCTACTGATACCTTACGTTGCTTGAGGGGAAAGGGAAAAAAAAACTGTTGTGGCAAGTTAACAGGGGTTGGCCTTGTTTATGATAAAATAATGAAAGTAACAGCAACAATTTAATAGCCTGCTTGTTACTGATGGTAAGAATACTTTGCAGCATGGAAATGATGAGAAAGGCCTACAAAATCTAGCTATCATACCGGTTGTATCTTCTCTGTTACAATTCCTTTAAATTTCCCCTGCCTCCGTGACCTCCTGTTATGAAATATCATCTTATAATCTCCCTTAAAAATTAATGTACATCCTCCTTAGAATTATATAGGGTTTGCAAAACTCTGTGACAGCTGAAAAGCCACTACACTCATTGCAAAACACCAATTACCCAAGCACGTTGGGCATTTAGTTTATTTATTAAGAGCTTTAGGATCTGCTTGGGCTGCACATTTCTGTGAGCCACAGGCTCCCAAACATTCTGAAACAAACCAATCAATAAACTCTTTTCTGTGCTTGAGCTTCCTACAGACATACAGGATCTTTCTTCCTCATGGCTCAGCTCTCCCCACCCTGATCCATGGGATGGTCTACAGGTCAGCTTTTTGACCTTGAAGACAGCTAATGGGCTATTGCAGCTGACAGAGAGGCTCTCACCTCTCAGAAATGCACTCTATGAGTGTTTTGATGCACTTGGGCAGCCAGTGGTTGGGTCTCTGGGTCTCCTGGGTGCAGCTGGGGCAAACAGCATCTTTATTTGCATCGCTGAAAATCTGAGAGCATCTGATGTATTAATGGATCTGCCTGCATAGCCTGCCCTCCTCTGCACTTATAAACTTCCAAGTTGTCTTACAAGCAACTTAGAAACTCTAAAAACACAGCAGCTGTGACTCCTCTTAAACAGCTCCTCAGTTATCAGAGCCACCATCCCACTGACAGCTTCACCAGTCCGGTGTTACCAAAACTAATTAACACAGTCAAGTCTAGCACTACCAGTTCTACAGGCTAGAAGAAATAATGACATTCATGAATTTAGCAAACGAGACAGAAGTTATGAATTTAATGATCTGGGAGCCAGTCTTGAGTTATGCAAAACACACTGAGTTAGGTATTCACAAAATTGCTCCAGCGTAATTGTCGGCACGTGGATTGTTTGCAAACAGCTTGCACAAACTACTTAGTGTTAATCATTTGTTCCGTGACATAGTTAGTCATGCACTATTTCTGCTCCTTGAGTGGGTGATTGTATCCTCCTGAAGGAGAGGGTAAGAACCAGCGAAAATGAGGCGCGCCCCGGGAGTTTAACACGGATAAGCGCCTTCGACAAAATACGGGAGCGTCATGTCTCACTAATCTCTGCAAGATGTTTGCATCTCTCCAACCCCATGCAAATAATCCATGATGACTCTGCAGAGTCTGGTGAACCAAAGCCTGGGGACGAGGAATCCGCGTTGGCTATTTCTGGCACCGCAATTCTTTTTAACGCTCTGAACAAGGGGGAGTGTTGCAGAGGAGTATCTAATTCCCCCAGACAACCTGAGAGGAAGGGATGACAGATCACCGCTCCCAACAGCTTGGCAAGAACATACAAACTGCTGTCTCTCTCTGTGGGAAACGGTACTGCTTCAGGGAGAGAGAACCTCCAACTTAAACAGCCCAAAAAAGAAAGTATATTCCCTGAAGACACGGGAATATTGGGGATTTTTTTTTCTTTCCATGTTTCAGTTTTCATTGTTTACGTGACGTTAGCACTTGAATGCAAGTCTTGGTCTGTCTAAGATACAGAATCCTAGAATGGTTTGGTTTGGAAGGGACCTCAAGGACAGCTGGTTCCCACCCCCTGCCAAGGGCAGGGACATGTTCCATTAGACCAGCTTGCTACGAGCCCCATCCAGCCTGGCCTTGAACATTTCCAGAGATGGGGAATATATTACAGTTATTACAGCAATATGCACAATTATACTTCCACACACTTCAGTGACTGGGATGGAACTAAAGAAGGTGAGTAATTCTAAGCTGAATTGAACTTTGTTGCAATAAAGCTCTGATACCCCAGAAGTGCTCTATGAGGTACCTGGCAAACTGGAGTGAAATGGTCAGCCAGCAGTGAGCATAAAAGCAACAAATGGAAACTGACAGAAACCAGGATCTCCTGTTAAAGGTTTGCTTGTCTTTTCTGGAAGGTAAGCAACCTTTGGAGAGCATTCTTCAAGGGATTGAGGATTTTATGCACACGTGAGCATACTGATTGACACGCATGTGGATTGTAAAACCAGGGAAGGGGTAGCCAGGCAAAGAGGTATGAGGACCAAAACTCATGAAAGTTATGAATGCTGCAGCACCACACAGCATTTTCAGTGGCAGCCACACCACTGTCACATTGGGCAGTCATTGTTTACAGACAGGCAACATGTCATGGGTAATTCTAACATCCCCTGGTAACTTTTAATCTTCCAGAGGAAACCTCTGACAAAGCACAGAAATACATCTGGACTTCTTCATGCCTGGAATGGTAGACCAGCAGCTATTTCAGTACTCAGCCCAGTGTATTTTCCTGTGCTTTTAACTGCACTGAAGAGGTCCAAATTTCCCATTTGAGTCCCCTATTCAGTGGTCAGACTGCAGACTCATTTCTCCTGTTCTTACTGACAATAATAAGCCATTTTGCTGCTTATTATTCTCCAATAAAATTGCAATGATTTTGCATGGCTCTCGGAAGACATGCATTTGTTCTCATAGTCCTGGCATAATATGGATCCACAAAAAGATGAATTGTCTGAATTACTCTTGATCATAGTTAGTGGATTGCGTTCTATAGGTTTTTAAGCAAAGTGGGAACTCTCTGGTGAAAATAAGTCAAGTTCAGGTAAAATTAAAGGTTAGAGTTGACAGAAGGCTAAAGTTTGCTGATGAATATATTTTTAGTATCACAGCAACAAATCACAGGTCCTATTGGATTAGTTCCTCATTCAAAGCAAAACACTACCACACTTAAATGAAGTCCGAATACATTTTTTTTGAGGTTTTTTTTTTTTTTTTTAATGATGTCAATTGCATCAGAAACAGAATGCAGGCACTCACTCACACAACTAAAAAGATTTGCTTCAGCTATTCTTATTCTCCTCAACATGAACATCCTCCCTTTTTCATGCACATTTTAGTAATCAAATTACACTAGGACAAATGCTAATAGAAAATGCACAGCAAAACCAAACACTTGGAATATTTGCAAGTTCCAGATTCCACATATATCTCCAATTCCTGTGTTTATTGGACTGGGGGGAAAAAAAATCATGGGCTCAGTTACACAGCCAAAACTGTATCTCAAACTGGTCCTTCCTCAAAGCCAGGGAAGTAAAAGGAAGCACTCTCACAGATGTTTTGGGAGGTTCTGGGATGCTGCCATTCCTTTATTCTGGCTTGTTCCAGAAATTTCAGGTGGCTTTCAGGCAGGAAAAAAAAAAACTCTGCGATTATCAGATGTATTATTCACTGTGAATTCTCACTTCATTTTCCTCTTAAAGTATGGTTCTGGGGAGGAATACAAGGGCAGTAGGAGCTGGGCAACAAGCTCCCATTCTCTGTCAAACAGAGCATCTTTCTTTTGCTAATCATGTGGCACTGCTGCATCCCACCGCAGGTCTAAATTTGCCACTTATAAACCTGTAAGGGTTGTGAACACCCCGGGAGGACATCGTGGCACAGCTCACTTCCACACAGCTACATGTTACATATTTATATGCACTGTCAAAATGGTGGGAAGATATGAAACTGTGTTTCACTGGGATCTAGCAGGCAGAGCTATTTATAAATAAGTGCCTTATTTTTGGTGCTCTTCAGTGCAGATGAACAGTGAGTGATGAGCAATTTATGTTGCTGATCATTTGTATCACAATAGAGCCTTGCAGTCTGTTTCTGCAGTTTATAGACTCTGCAAATTCAGGATCTGTAGTATCCTACAGTGGAAAACAGGACCTCAGAACAAAGACCAATGGCCAAGATAAAGAAAGGATGAAATGAACACGACACACTATAAATGGAAGAGCAGATAGATAACAGAGCATCTGAAAAAATATTTGACCATTCCTGGGTATTCTGGACATCAATATCCAAAAAAGACCCACCACTCATCTCTCTCTCTCTTAAAACAAACTCTCACTGTGAAGGAATCCTTTCCCGAGAGTATTCCACACTAACGGATTTTCCATTTAAACAACAGAAGATAGCATTAAACAAAATATGGCGTAACGAACATGAAATAAAAGTCATTAGAAGGATGACACACTCTGAAGAAATCTTAGGGGTATAACTGAAGGGAAAAGGCAGGTATTAATTAATAAGCTTGTAAGCATCCTGTACTATGTAAATAATTCATGTGTATAAAAAGATGATCATAAGGATGACTGAATAATCATCATTTTTGCTTCCCTGTGTTGACTGCTGATGCAAGATTCCTAATCAGATGCCACAGGAGTATTGTTAACCATACCAGCCTATCCGGGCTATTTCTCTACTGATACATTGTGATAGGAACTTTTAAAGAGGTGGTTAAAAGGTACTTTTTCTCTCCCCAGAATCTCTGAGGAAGAAACACTGATGCCATGTTTTACCATTTCCCTGGTGACGAGCTCTGAAGCAGCCACTTTCACAGATCATAGAATCACAGAATGATTTGGGTTGGGAGTGACCACAGAGACCATCCCACTCCAACCCTCTGCCATGGACAGGGACACCTTCCACCAGACCAGGTTGTTCAGAGCTCCATTCAACTTGGCCTCCAACACTTCCAGGGGTGGAAGATGAGACATCTGGAATTTTCATGCCTCAGCACTTAAGCAAAAAATACCAATGTTTTTAGCTTTAACTATTTAGCTGTGTTTGCCTCAAGGCCATCAGTGAATATCTATTTGTCACCTTGCAGCTCTATAGTTTATCACCGATCACACACACAAAATTTAAGCAGAAGAAACCCAGGCACATAAACCCTTCACCTTGCTGCCCTTCCAAGACAGGGGTAAAATCAGCTCTGTGGTATTAGCACACTAAAACAATGTAAATCACAGCTAAAATGCTTTCAGTACACTCTCAAGGGAGGGCAGGTCCAAATAAAGGTCAGATCTGTTTTTCCCACTTTTGATACTTACATTGGGAACAGAAAATCCTTAAAAACAACTGCTGTCCTACAGAAAGCAGTTACATATGCGTGAGCCTTACACACTCAGAAAGTGATAAATAATTATGCTTTCACCTAAAATAGCACCGGAAAATTATCAAACTGTGAACTAAATGATACCGATTTTTCATCTGATTTGCAAAATAAATGGATCTTTTTAAGCCAGTTTGAGTGACTACGTTATCAAAATGGGTGTAATGCAACTGCTTTATCAGTAGCATCATTGAGAGAGCCTAGTGCATAATTCAGCTACTCTTTCTGGTTATTATTTGCTATGTCTAATAGTTTTTTCTTTGCAACAAATGCAAACCTTCATTTTTAAAATGTCAGTTGATGCTTAAAGATCTATCCTGTCTTTTAACTCTGTCTTAAGTTAGAAAGTCTTGTCAAATGTCGTATGAACAGCAGGGGCAATCATTTCCTTCACAGTCTTAAAGAAGCTGGAAGTGGGATAGCGTGCCTTCAGGGAAATACTAAGAGTTTAAAATATGCCTGTGCAGCACATTCATAGATTTTTATAATCCATTTCAAATACTTTCCACATTGTAAAATAGGCTTTGGAAACTATCATCACAGATGAAAGCTGGTGAAGAAAAAGTAATAAAAACACCATAGAAAGAAAAGGAAAAAATGGTGCCTGCTTCTTCTGCTCTCCCCAACATTTGATTTTTCCTGTATAATAATAACTGAATGATCACAGTAATTTCCCCATTTACTGTGGTTTAGTGCCAGCTGGGGGTGCACCTGTGCCCACCTCCTTTCCTCCACCCCCCCCATCTGCAGCCTGCAGCCACCCAGGCTGAAACATTTCAGATAAAAGTTAATTATCCAGCACTAACTCTGCACACCAGACCTTTCCAAACCACTGCCAACTGGAAACATCCCCATCAGCTTCTGAGGGCTCTCCCAGCTCACCACTCCTGCATGTTGGAGCATCCAAGAGGTTCAGCATCATCTCCCCCCTCACTGATAAGGCACTCAGAGCTCGCAGGGCACAGGGGTGGCTGCCTGGCATGCGGGTGGCACCTGCTCTCTGCTTGTACCAACAGGGTGTTTCTGTGCTCCAGGGATGCAAGATGCTCATCAGGGGCTGTATGGACCCACACTGCAGGGAAATGACACACAGAGCTCGGGTCTGAGTGGTGAACTTCAAGGCTGAACAGAGGGATGCTCTGGAACCCTGACTGCAGCCAAACCCGAGTCTCAAGGCCAGCTGCACACAAACTTTTGGTTGCAATGCCCCACAGAGGCAGCCTGTAATGAATCAATGACTGTGGTATGCCTGTCTCAGTTCTGCATGGAGCTGTCCATTATTACCAAGAGCAGTGTTACCAGCTTGCTGTGGCAGCTGTGGAGCACTTGGGGCCAGGCTGTGAACTTCTGAGTCACACTGATGAGGAGCCCCTTGAACACGCAGCTTTGCTCGAGTGTGACTCCCTTAATAAATGAATCATCTATCAGTGCTGCCTACTCAAGCTTAAATCCTTCTCCCAGTTCTCCTGCTACTTCCACCATCTGCACATCCTTCCCCTGTGGTGGTGAGAACCAATTTGGCTGATTGACAGGGTTTTGGGGAAAATGTGGAGTCTTTCAGGGCCAGACTAGAAGAGAACAGTCTCTAATGTCCAAAACTCCAATCCTGAAGTCCCTGTGTCTGAATCTGCTCCCATTTATTAGGAAATCCCTTCTGGGTAACTACTGGTATGGTGCTGCATGCACCCCAGTAACCTGGTCCTCTGAAATTCTAACCAGAAGATGGCTGCCCTGAGTCCCAGGGCACCACAAGGGACTCTTTACCATAATTCTCAGGATCAAGTTTGAAAAAAGGCTTCCATTAATCACACCCAACCACACCAAGGCCTCACACCCTTTGCAAGACGTCCCTCTGGCAACAGCAATAAACCCCTACCTACCTTTGACATAATCCCTGTTCCCTTCACTGCTTCCTAGATCCTGGCCTACTCAGTTTCCTGAGAAGTCTGAAGAAAAGACAGTGCATTTTGGGGGATCAAAATGCTTTTTTGGACAAGCATTACTCACTAGAAGTAACTGTTCTTAGCCAGGGATCAAGACAACCCTGAGAATTCAACCCTGATTCATGCAAGCCATTCTCCTCTGTGCTTGGTGATCCCAGCTCTTTGTCCTGTGTTTTCCTACAAAATCCAGTTCCCTTGTTTTATGCTGCTAGAATCACAAAAAGTAAAGAGATACGGAAGGGCACCTCTTCTCCCTCTTCTCAATTCAGCTTATTTTCTCCTTCTCTGCCCCTGCGTCACTGACATGTGATGTTTCCAGTTTTCTTGCTTCCTTTTCTTGTTTTCTTCCTCCTCTTTTCCTGGATGCTTTCAGCTTTTCAGAACAAACTCCACAACGCACAGCTATTTGTACTGCAGTGAGATCTGATGCACTCTCTCATTCAGTCGAATGGAGAAGACAACCCTTCCACTCTTTAAAAGCCTTTCTGTAAGGTCCACAGAAACATGGGCTCATAGTCTGGGTCTTTGTTGGAAGGTAAATTTAAAAGAAGGTTTTTAAAAGAAACTGGTTTTCCAGTTTTCTGCTGATTACAATAAATACATAAACTTTAACCATGTTATGCCTGGTTTTCTTTCACATTTAAAAATTACTTGGAAATCCGGAGAGGGAAATAATAGAACATGAGATAAACATTTTATCTGAGGGCTTAAAACTGTGACTAGATCCAGCACAGCCTAAAGTCCTAACACAACATGTTTTCAATACTTCATGGGTTTAAATAGTAAACAATTCATTAAATATACCCTAAATGAGAACTTTTGTAAGTAGTCTTTGAATTTAATCACCAGCACTAAATTGAAAAAAGCATCACATGATCCTTTGTTGCTTTCTAGTTTCTATAGCTCTACTTCCATTTCTGTGGAAAGACAGGGTCCTTTCTCTAGCTTTCGTGGACAAATTCTTGTGGGAAATTATACTGAATATTCCGACTTACTTTTCTTTGTTAACAATCTGTTCAGTACAGTAACTTATGTACTCATATAGAATCTGACAGCAGGTTGTCTTTAAATTTGTCTATTCTAGGCCAAATTATAATTTTTACTTAGTGGATTAAGCCAAGTATTCTTTGATGTTTCTTCTGATGATGCCTGTCCTTCAGCAAAGTAGTAATCAATGATTTAACGCTGTCATGTTTTAATCACTCATCACTGACAGGAGTTTGTTCAGTGTGGTATGAAGACCTAGCACTGAGGAAGACATTGTTTTGTGAACACCCAGAATAGAAAAAAGAAACAACCCCAAAATAAACATTATGTATGGTATTGAATGATGTTAACTCAGCTTTTTCTGCATCAGAGAATCAGCATGGGATGAGGAATGAAAAAATCTTGTTACTGGCCAGCTCTGAACGAGTGCTATCCCAGCAGAGTTCTGGCTCTTTCTGTCTCCAAGGGACTGTAAAATTACGGATCCAGAGGAGAGAACTGAAGTCAAACCATTCTCACCACTTTCCTGCATTCTGAAAAGGGAACTTCTGCAGCTGTGATTAACTGAATCCTCCTTAAACTCTCTAACTCCAATAAGGAGACTAGTTTGGGATTTTTTTCCCAAATGCAAAGATTTTTGATAGACGAACTATCACTGAAGTCTCTGGCTGAAAGAGAAGCAACTGGGCATTTCTTTGCACATCCTCTCAATTTCTGTCCTTGATTCCTCTCAAGGCCCCTCTCATAAACCCTCTTGAAGTACACAAGAGGCATGTGCCACACTATTTACTCAGTGTGAGGTGAGGAGGGTTGCTGACCACAGGGAAAGACTGAACACACATTCCTCATCTACACAGAAACGAGTACAAGCTTCCAATATCTGGACTAAGACAGATTAGCAAAGACAGTTTGAATGACCAGAGCCTGCAGCCAAATATGTGTGTTGCATTCTCTCCCTGGAAAATGGAATTATTAAAAGTTTTTTCCCCCAGCCATTCAAAACCACTTTTCTGCAAAAATGAAATTCTGGCTCCAAGGAAGAAAGAAGAAAGTGGCTCTGGGCATGTAGTTGGGCAGAAGCTTTCCCACATCTCCACTCCTTTGCTGTAATTTCTGCCTGCCCTCACTGGTGCAATGCACAGCCAGTGTCTTGCAGGTCAGTATGACTTCTGAGGACACTCTGTTCACAGTGGAATTCTGTCTATTTCCAAAACAGAAGGAACTACAATTCCTCACCCAGGGTGGTTTGATATATATATCTATAAATTAGGAAGCTGTTAAAAAAGAAAAAAAGGCTTAATGCATTTAAAAACAAATAAAAAATTAAATGTTTACAGGCAGTTTCTTTTTACGGCATCTGTTCTGAGGCTGAGCTTGCTATTTCACTGGAAAATTCAGTTTAACCTGGAACTCTGATTTGGTTTATTTATTCTTTTGACCCCTTCTGAAGTCATAGCAGTAATCAGTAGCGCTGCAGTTTCAGTTCCACAAGAAACCGGGTAAAGCACAGACTGGCAGGGACTGATGATTTGCAATTACTTTATTCTGTTTAGCTGCTCTGAAAAGATTCCTTTTCATGTTAACAGATGTCAGAGGTGCTGATTTATCTGAGACCCACTAAAAATCCTCCTTTAAATTCAGAGAACACTGCTGCAAACATGACCTCCCCTGTGTTTCTGATACTATCACCAACAAAATGGATATTACGGGCTATTCTTCCCAGACTCTCAGCTCTGAGCTGTACTACTAGAAGCAGCATCAATGGATTTATTTATGGTTCATATTCCCTGAATCTTTCTCCTGTTCCATCCCTGGGAAAATTATTAATGATGCTGGCAATCTTGGAATCAAAAAATAAAGTGCTTGTCTTGATACAAACATACATAAGGTGACAAGCCTTGCCTCAGTGGCATCAGGGCTTGCGAGCTGCTGTATCCAAAATAATGAGCTGTCAAAGCTTCACTGCAATTTGCATTTGTGTTAGTAGTAAAGAAATCCAGTGGGTTTTTTTGCCTTGCTGAATGACAGTGTTAAATTGTTACTTCTGGTTACTGAGCGTGAAGATTTACTGAAATGACAGTAAAGTGGGCAAAGTAAACAGCATTTTTTCAGGTCACAACAGCATTTGGATTTACTGTTAGTATACGTCAGTAATTAAATCACAGATACAAAGTGAAAAACGTGTGTCACATTTTACTCTGTGTAGCCTCCCCTGAAGCCAACACACTCCTGAGCCTCCAGAACAAGCTGTTGCTTGTGGGAGAACAAGTGGTGTTGTACCACACCTTGTGATGGTTGTTGTCTTGTGATTGTTAATGTCATGGGGAAAGACTGTTTGCTCTTTTTTTTTTTTTTTTTTTCCCCTAGGG
>VZTJ01005810.1:134621-152965 GCA_013397795.1 Orthonyx spaldingii | reverse complement strand
CCCGCGTCCCGCCGCAGCCCTCGGAGCGCTCCCCGCCGGCTCCGGAGCCGGGCAAAGTTGCCGGCGCAGCTGCGGGCGGTCGCTGGGCTGCGCTGCGCTCCCGCCGGGAGGGACGGCGAGCGCTCGGCTCCTCCCCGGACCGCCAGGACTCGCCCCCGCGGGCCGCCCAGGGGAGGAAGGGGTTTGGGGGGGCCGGCCCTGGGCACCGCCAGCGGAGCGTCCCGGGGGCTGCGAACCGAAGGTGGGGCTTCGGTCCCCCTCGGATGGCAGGGAAGCCGCGTCCCCCGGTGCCACTTGTTGGGGGAGCCGGCGCTGGCTGTGCCCGGTGCCCTCCCGTGCGCTGCTGCTTCAAACGGGGCCGTTCTCCGACCTATGGGACCCGAGATCCCGGTGCCGCAAACCTGGGGCACTGCCTGGCGTGGCTTTTAGGGCAGAACACCCCTATCCTAAGGGAAAACAGGGCAGAGCAGAGATGGGCGTTTGCGTGCGCCTCTGAAAGGATCAGGGGAAAGCCCCGTGCTTGTCCTAGTTCTGGTAACTGGGTTTAGTCCTGGGCTGTCGGAGCCGTGCTGAGCCCAGGTCTGGGACTCTCATACTGTGACTGGGGCACGGACACGCTCCACGTCCTGCGGTGGATCGCCGGGATCTCGGAGGAATCCCTCTCCGCAGCCACGCTTCCCGTCAGGGGGAGATCACCTCACGGGTCTCCCCGGTGGCGAGGGGGAGGCTCTCTGCTTGAGCACACCTGAATGCATTTTCTGCCTGTGGGACTCCTGTCACCTTTCCCTGTTTGGCTGAGTCCCGAGTGCAGTGCAGTGTCCTGCTGTCCTGCATGGCAGGATGGTTTGAGACGTTCACTCCTTGGAGTGTTTTGAAGTCTTTCAGCAACTCCTCCAGCAGTTTACCCTGACCTAGTGCTTTAACTTCAGCTCTTCTCTGAATGTTAATCTTCTTTCCCCTTTCTTTGAGGTTTGTCTTCAGAGATACTTACGAAGAAAAAGAAAATCATAGAATCACAGAAGGCTGGGGTTGTAAAGGACCTTTAAAGGACACCTACTCCAACCCTCCTGCCATAAGTGGAACGTCTTCGAATAGATCAGGTTGCTCTAAGCCCCATCCAGCCTGACTTTGACCAGGGGTGGGGCAGTCACCACATCTCTGGAAAACCTCTACTAGTGTTTCACCACCCTTGCTGAAAAAACCTCGTTTTGCTCCCTTTGGTTTTTTTCTGTTGGTATGCACAAAATCTGCATAGAAATAAACACTTCCCATCACGCTGCATAAAAGAGGAGGTCACTGGCTTCCAACAGGTCTGAACTGTGTGTTTTCTGATTTAAATTAAACTTTCTTGAGCAGGGGCCATCAGAGGTGTACACAGTCTTCAAAGTGAGATCTTACCAAGGTCTTGGGCAGCCATGCTGCTGTTTCTCTGTCTCTTATGTCCTTATCCCCATCATGCCCTAACCCCCAGCATGCTGACATCACACCTGCCTGCTCTTGCCTTCCCAGTGACCTGCAAAGCCAGTGTTTCTCTCACACTGCTCTCTCTGAATTGGCACATGGTTGCAAGATTGGTCCCTACGTGGAAAACTACAAGTGTCAGAGTTGTGGTCTGTAGGCCAAGACTGACTGCACCATGTTCCACCTGTAGAGGTGAGCTGATAGTATGTGTAACAGTTGGCAACAATTTCCTATTTCCCCTCTTCTTCCTTTTCTTCTCCTAGTCTTCAAACCACATTTTTATTTCTCCTGTCACTTCTCCTCATTTTCTTTGAAGGGGTGGATTGTGCTAACATGGGTGTTCAAAGTCTCCTCTGTTAGCAATAAGGAATTTTTGGCTGGGAGAACTGGCTTTGGATATAGTAAATCTCACACAGTGCAGAGAAAACTTTTCTTTTTCCCTGAACCACAGGAGTTACCTTTCAGGTAGTGATAAAGAGATCACTTGAGATTTGTATGGCTCCAGAGGTGTTGTCTTTGTCTGCATCCTGTTTGTCAGGTTTGGAAAAAAACTGGTAAGCACATTAATTTTCTGCTCTGGAGTTAGAGAATTACTAGTTTTCATGTGCAAATTATTTTTATAAGAAATAGTGACTCTTCTGTGTCTTTACAGACAGCCCTAAATTGTTGTTCATTTAAAACTTCATTATAAGAGCAAATCTGTCTCTGGCTTTAGGGCACAGGTGGCACCAATTTTAAAAAGCAAGTGCTTCAGAAAATGTAATCAACCTTATTACACTAGAAATCAATTAATAGAGTGAACTCATTCAATATATACTTTTTTCTTGTTTGTATGTGATTTTTTCTGGTGAGTTTTTAGTTTGTTTGGGTTTGGTTTGGTTTTTGTTTGCTTGTTTGTTTTCATTTGTGAATAATTGACAACCAGATTGCAATCTGATTTTTTTGGTCATCAGTTCTACTCTTGGGATTATGGCTGTAAAGAATTCCTGCTCTGGACTCAGTTTTGAGCAAGTCATAGCAAGTGGTCACAGCTGGAAATCTGAACTGTACAGACTGGTAAAACTCCCAAGGCAATGTAATACTTTTGACTCAGATGGCTCTACCTCTTGAAACTATCTTGTCAGGTTGATTATTTGTAACAACTTTTTATGAATTTGTATTCTCTGACATTTGTGTTTCAGTTTTACTCTTTTGCTCAAATATTTCTGTTAATAAAATTCTCTACGATGTCCCTGATATAACAAAGTGCTTGAACACAGACTTTGTTTTTAAGAAGACATTAAGTTCTCCTTAAGTACTGCTCTGTGAGAGGCTGGAATATTCCCAGAAAGTGCCCTGAGAAAGGATATAAATGCCACCAACGTTTATATATTTGGAAAGTTGTGTCATTATTTTTTCTGCTTTGTTTTCATAAATATTCATGCGAAAAAGAGCACAATTGTTTTAGTCTAATAAAGTACTTGCAGACTGCTATCAGATGCACCCTGCTTTTTAGAAGTACTGCAGCCCCTCTTCCAGGGCTGAATAAAATACAGATTATAATTTTTGACAGATTTGTTGACTTTTTTCATCTTCATGCCAAGGACTGGCCACCTTCAACACTCCTCCCTCCTTTTCCCTTTCTCACGGTGGTTGCTGCCATAGGAATGTCCATGCTACTCTTTTCCTGTGTTGGTTATTCCACTGAAACAAGGCCAGCAGCTCCAGGCAGGTGGATGCACCTCCTCTGAGCTGGTTGTCACCCTGTGTAACCATGAGCAGAGCAGTGCTGGTGGCATTAATTGCTGGGCAACAGTGGCCACAGAATTTATCCATCCTTGATCAGTGCCTGAGCATCACAGTTAGAGCCAGTGAAGGCCCTCCAGCAATGAAAAATGCAGCAGGGAACTGTGATTAAAATCACCGCTCGTATTTCTCTTGCTGCTCTTTCCGCTTGCTTGACTCACTGTCATTTCTTTGAACTAGTGTTGGTTTGTTTGCTTTCTGGGCTGCAGAACATTTGTCCTGTGTGTATCACAGTGACCTTCTACAAAGCTTGTTTCCTCTGAGCAGCGGGGCTTGTTTGGAAATAGGTTATCACAGTCCTTCCCGGCTCGGGGTTGTTCTGCTCCCATTGCTGAAAAAACTCGAAGGCCTTGTCAGAGCGTGGTATTGCTTAAACCCATGTTCATGTGCCCCTTTTGTAGCTGCTCATGTCTTCTGAGAGGCCCAAGTCACAAGCTGAGATGCAGGACACCTCACACTGTCTCTTTAGCCTTGGAGTGGGTGAGAGATTTATTTTGGGTCAGCCTGGAATGATTTCCTTCCACCCCCCCCTCTCCCTTTTCATAACCATAGTTAGAAAAGGAGAGGGAAAAATAAATTGTTCAGGTAAAGTTAATCCTTAAATTTACTAGAAATGGACTATTTTGTTTCTATTTATACGCTCCAATTTATCAAAATGCAGTTTCCAAAATTTCTAAATGCTACACTTTTCATTTGAATTTCATTTGAAGGAAAAATAAAAAAAGTAATCTAGATGTTCCTTACTTTCTGTTCTCCACACTCTTTCACCAGCCAGAAAAAATAAATTTGAGAACACTTCTAGTTATCTGAAACTGCATTAAGGATGTTAAGTAGAGTATTATGTTTGAAAACCTTCACGTTGCTGTGGTGGATCATCAGTGCACTGGCTGCTCTGGAATTACTGTGGGGTGGTGATCACCAGAGGAGTCAGGGAAGGACCAAGGCTTGTTACCTGCAGAACACCCTGTGTTCATTCTGTGTTATCTTTGCAGATGGAGATCTGACATCAGGGAAGGCTGAGCTGGCTGTTGGGGGAGGTCCCGTGAGGATAAGATGTGAAGAACGGAACAAGGTTGTGTGACTGAAACTTTGAAGGACAGCACAGCCAAAAAGTGAGTTTTGCCTGTCATTTAAAATTCACATCCCTGCATATGCTAATAAACTTAATGAAGTACGTGCTACCACATATATGATTCGACTCTCCAGCTTGATCCTGCCATATGTAAGAGGGAGTAGGAGGTTAAGTTTGTGCTGTATATCAGGAGGGTAGAAATCTCATCTAGTTAGGAGGAAGACCCAAAAAACCAGATGGAGGCAGATGACTGGTTACTCCCTTCTCTCAGGTGAGAACATCTTCTTGGCAAGTTTCTGTGTAGGATTACTATTACCCAGGTTAACACAATATTATAGTTTTTTGTTGGAGTTCTGTCATAGCTGGTGCATTCTTCCATGTCAATTCCAAGTCTGTTATTTCTGTTCTTTCAATAAACTGTACTATTTGGGAATCTGCGATCATGACAGTTCCTACTGAACGTGACCAGGCTGAAGTGCCGAATTGCTTCTAACCAGAACTAAAGCTCAGGCACACCCAGTCCCTCTGATCTGCACAGCGGTTTATT
Source organism: Orthonyx spaldingii (assembly GCA_013397795.1). NCBI lineage: Eukaryota > Metazoa > Chordata > Aves > Passeriformes > Orthonychidae > Orthonyx > Orthonyx spaldingii. The sequence continues at coordinate 148,100 of VZTJ01005810.1, read as the reverse complement.
TTCTGCCAAAATTCATACACTTAACCCTCAATGCCTGGAAATATCCTTCTGTGGGCAGGCCTGGTGTCAAATTCAAACAACTGCTTTGAAGTCAAATGGATTTTCACCATTGAGGGCCGTGTGCTACTTTACTGCCTCACAAGAGAGGTTGAGACAGTTCTTGGTGCCTGAACAAAACTTCCACTTTGTTTCTTTTGTCAGTGTAAATCCAGACAGACTGATCCTGTCAGAGATTGCTCAGGGAGTGAGTGAGGAAAACATGCAGTCAACCACTTTGTCTCTGTGGTCCCTTTTGGATAGAAGAGCAGCAGGGGACCTTGTAACATTGACAGGAAGTGGCACAGAGCCCACCACCCCCTCTGGCTTTGACAGTCTCCTCTCTAAAACTACTGCTACCACGGGAAAACCTCAAGACATTCCAAGTACCTATAAATTAAAAAAAAAAAAAAAAAAGAAAGAAAGAAAAGAATGTCACTAGTACTCAGTCACAGCTTCTTTCTGCCACTGGGACTGACTAAAGGTGCCTAAAGAAGACACAAATATACTCTGTGAGCCGTGTTTCCACTGCCAGGGTGAGGGAGGAAGTGTTCAGCTGCACGTGACAGCACTGTTCTGTCAGTGTGGGTGATCCAGTGGATTGTTTTTACTGCTTCCTGTCTGAGGTGGCAGGGTGTATTTTTCTGAACAAGAAACTGCAAAAACCCTTATGAGATCCCCACTTGCCACATATTTTGTTCATGCCATGTGTTTCGAGTTTGGCATTTGGTCATGTTTTCCTCCTGGCCAGTCCTTTTTAATACTCCCTGTTGTTCTCATCTTGGAGATACATTAATCCTGGGCAGAGGGACAACTGGAAGAGAAGGTCTGTAGTGACTTGGTTGATTACTAAGCATTTGGCTTAGTACCTTGATCCTCTCTCTGAAGCTTCTGCTACTGCCTGTAGTTGTTTTTGTTTTAAACCTATTCCATTCTGTCACATCTTCTGTTTTCTTTATTCATATGATGGTGATGAAAACAACTCCAGTAGACAGCACTGTTTACAGCATCATGATGGATGGCACAGAGAACCTGTAGAAGATCCTGGTCTTAGGCAGATGGTGATATGGGAATCCAGAAGCTGCTTGGATGTAAAGCCTCCCTCTCAGGTCTTGAACTCTTATGGAACCAACTGTACAGGAAAGAGGTGTCTGGCTACTCCAGATCTGAAGGTACTGCAAAGATCTGGCCAGACCCTAGCCAAAAAAGCACCAGCTTTGTGCCAGAAAGGTGCTATCCCAATATCCACAGCAAGATGTTGAAGAAAAGTCATCCCCACTGCTCCTTCCCTGAGCTGACATGCCCTGACCCAGAGCATGGAACCTGGAGTGCTGTGCTCATGTGATTGTGTGTCGTGGCTGTGAATACATCAGTTTTCCACCTGAATTTTTTCAGCAGGCAGGCTCACAAAAAAAAGACTGCTTCCCCAATTTCTGTTCCAGTAGGAGATCCCCTATCATGGCACTGCTCAGGACATCACTCTGGAAAACAGGATGCCATTCCATGGACTTTTGTAGGACCAGACTGGATTTAATGCAACTTTCCCTGTATGTTTTTGCTTCTTTGTTCCAAGATGACGGTTTTAGTGCTTGTGAAAATTCAGGGAGGTGGGAAGAGAAAAAGCAAAAAAATTCAGTTTGAAGTCTGTGTCAAAATTGTTACCAGCATCAATGTCATTTGAGTAGTGAGGTCAGACAAACACCTCACAGAGCAAACACAGAGTTTTGAAAAAAATATCAATACTGCTTTGCTGGCATTGTGGTGCTTCTGCATTATATCTCCCCCCCCCGTCCCGAATTCTGCAGCAAATATAAAATTATTACAGGCTGTGTGCAACCCTTGCACTGCTTTGGTTGGCTTCAAAAGGCCACTTGGTGTAAACACTCAATAAAGATGAATAAAGACTGTTTAACTTTCAGGGAAAGGCTTCAATTTTCACAAGGTTAGGAGGGCACCCCAATGCTGCATCACTCTGGCAGGATCACAGGCTTCTTACTGTTTGTCCCCTCCTGCTCCCTCTGACTTAGAAGTGGGGGTAGGAGGGGAGGGGGGAAGAGTAAGAAATCACAGGTGCTAATCAAAGTTGAATTATAAGAATGGTGAAAAAAAACAAAACAGAAAAAGACTGAACAAGCAAGCTAAAGGAAAGGCCACAACAGCATGTATTTAAGAAATAATTCACCCAATTTGTCCAGCTAAACAATTCTGTCAAGTTTACTGAGGGCTGCAAAATTGGCAAATTGCCTCATCTCCTCTGAGAAGCGTAGAGGCAATGTGGGCTTAACACTTCTGTTTGCTGCTTTAGAAACTGACTTTGTAAACCCTTCTCAAATCAGCTGGGGTGACCTTACCCAAATTACTGGCTTTAATGAGGATTTCTGGTACAAGCAAAATGGATTTGGGCAGGAGTTAGCTGCGTTCCTGAAAGTCTGTGGGCTTGCTTGTGCCTCTGGGTGCTGTCTGGTGCTGCACAGCAGAAAATGCAGCTTGCCAGGGCTGCCACCCTGAAAGAGATGTGAGTCCCTGTGAGGATCCAGACCTCGTGCAGAACTCCCTCCCAGCAGCAGGAAATCCCTCCTTGAACCCAGTGTGTCCTTTCTAGCCTCCAGCTAAGTGTGGTACCCACACCTGTGGACTGAGTCCTGTATGGGTGTGATATTGAGGAGCAGGCTGCTGATCTCTACAATAACTTGCTTTTTCTGCTGTGGTCTAGATTACAACTAAATCCCCTTCAAAATGGTATCAGAAAAACATACGTGACAAAGAAAATGTCTTAGAAGGGCAAATAATTCTGAAGTTTGGCAGGATTAGGCTCACACAGGAGATTACGCTGGCAGAAGGAAAATGTCTGTAAAATGCTGACACATGAGATAAAGTACAAGTGAGAATGGCATTCACCCAAGGTTGTGGTTTTAGGAGGAAATAAATGAACTGGATATGTGGCTTTTGTTCCAGGGAGCCTTTAAATAATGTGATGCTGGATGCTTTCCTGGTAAGGTGGTGCAGGAGAAGCAATAGTCCAATCAGACACGTACATATGACAAATGGTTTTTGTCATACTCCAGAAGCAACCTAAGAACTGAAGAATTTACACAATCTGCCCAATGAAAACTGAGCCTGATTTTTATAAAGTCTGTTTTGAAAAACACAAACCTCCTTTACCAGCACACTCACAGAATTCCCAAGCACAAATGTCAGCGTCAAATTATTCCTGTTGTACAAGTGGCCTCTCTTGGAGTAAGCTCATGTATTCTTAACATGGTGCTGCCTAACAGAGGACAGGTATACCATGTGAAGAGAAGGAGCAGAGAGAGCTCAGGCTTTATGATTTAATCCTGACTTTGAAATTGTGATGGTGCTTTCCTGCTCTGTTATACACTCCGTGAGTCCTTATTGAGTTTCCATTTCTTGCTGTCAAACACAGAGCCCAGCACTCCTCTGGCCCTTCACAGGGAGGCAGATGGGTGTTACTGGGAGCTAACACGTCTGAGAAAACAGAGCACCACTTTTGCAGCACCAGAGAATCTTGAAGCCAACATCCTCTTGGCAAGTTGCTTTAAACGCCTGAGAGCTCTGTGATGAAGAGGAGGGAAGTCAAGGTTTTTCCCTCATTTGCAAACCTGGAGAAGAGTTAAGTGTCAGCTGTAACTTTTATAGATGGAGTGGCTAATCACTGTTTTGTGAATCTCCAGCAAAACCCCCAAAGCATCAGAAATGGAGACATAATCATAACATATTGAACTTATGTTTTTGTGTGTGTGTGTCCAAAGCCTTGGGTATTCCTATCCCTTGACAGAGCGCTATGGAAAAAATCTGCATTTTCACTTTTTGTTAGAGATACTGAATAGGAAGACAAAGAAGTCCCTGCTCACTGCAGGGACATTGAATCACATAACATTTAAAGGTCCTTTCCAACTCAGACTAGTATGTGATTCTGTAATCATTAAATAAGGCTCTTCAGCTAGCTCACCTTTTTGTCTTCTGCATTTGAAAGGGATTTTTATTTAAGAAGTTGGTTGGGCTGATAAGACCATGCATGGTTTAGATGCCAGGCCTCCAGAAGAAAGCAGTTTTCCTGGTCATTTCCACAGCAGAGCAGCTTTTGTAACAGAGCTGAGGGTGAGAGTGGGAATCTGCTACACACCTCTAGGAATAGATTGCAGACAGTACTGGCACCCTGACCTTAGCTGATTCTGTCACTTCTAGAGAAGCAAAATTATGGTCTGTCCTTGCTGTGTTTTAACCCCACCTGGCAACTAAGTGCCACACGGTTGCTTGCTGACACCCTGCCCTGAAGGGAAGGAGAGTCAGGGGAGGAAAAATCCCCCAAACCCTCATGGACTGAGATGAGAGCTATTTAATAATTGAAACCAGGACAGTGTCCACCCCTTCAGCACCATTTAGGTCATGCCAGGTCTCACACTTTCCAATGCACCATTAGCTTTCTGACCTTTTGATGAATTTTCTCACAACTATCTTTCCCTTAGTCTATGGACCATCCCCATAAAAGTCCATGGAGTTTTATTTAAAAAATGCCTGGAGTATTTAATTCCTACTTAAGTCTATTTCATCTGCTGTCTCATTAAAATGTTGCCATTTCAGCCTGAGAATCTAAGAGTAAGGTGCAGAATTTGTATGGTAAAAGGATAATCAAGGGCTAATTTTTTCTCCTAGTGGCCTCAGTTTGGTGTTATTCCTGTGTAAACTTGTGTTTGTAGCACATGTCATGCTATTTTACTCAAAGCAAAATTCACACTTAGCACAATTATTTCAGATTAGGGAAAGTCTAGGTATCGCAGACTGAATGAGACAACTTATAATTTTCAGACTGTAAACCAGTCCAAACCACAGTAAATCACAGAAAAAGTGACAAACATCTGGGTTTAAATATATGCAATATGAAGCTTGGACAAAATTTTTAGCTTTTCAGGCTAAGGCAGCACTGTCACAACTCTTATCAGCCACAGCAATGAACATATACAGCTTTCTAATTATTTTTAAAATCCTCCTTTATGCCCAGAGCAGTGTGCAGTTTTAGCATGACAAGGACATAGGCATGCTTAATAAAGCACTGTAAAAAAACCCCCCAGTATTTTATTACTTCACTTGGTGAAATTGTTAAATCCTTCTCATCTTCAACAATTCTCAAATCTACCAGCGTCCAATTCTGTGATATTCCCCAAGCACACAAGTTATGAGTGTATTGGTTATTTTGGTTTTAAAATTTAAAAAAAATGTCATTTTTTGCTGTAGTACAGTGCCAAGGCAAAATTACAGAAGGGAAGGATAGGCTGCTCCATGTTTTCCAATTTAAGTTGTACCATAGTCATCATTAAATTTAATTCAAAATTAAAGATGTGTGTACCTGCAGAGAGAATCACAAAACATTCAAAACCTCAGACCTGAGGCTCTCTTGGCCTGGTTGTGACCCAACAGGTCCCACCAGCACGTGGAACTGGGAGAAGGCTTATTTTGGGTGGTGTTTGGGGGTCACAGGAAGAGTGGAGCATGGAAAAGCTACCAGAACTCACAGTGGGGAAGGTAAATGCAAACATCCCATTAGTGCAGTTCTGAGTCATCTCCATCCCCACAATTACAGAAATAAGGGACAGAAAGTTCAAAATATGCCTGCAAGGGGCATTTTAAAACTGCCCGTGAGTCGCAATGTAACCAACATTTCACTTCAGAGATGGAAATATTTTACAGAGTCAGCCCTCCCTATGCACTTTTTAGGCTGTTGCTTCTGGCTGAGGCTGTTGTTACAACAAGAAATAAAAATTATATTACTCAGGAAGGAAGCTGACGAGTAGAGATTGGCTCATGTGCTGATAACACCAAGGCAGGGGGTTTGATCCCTGTATTCACTGAAAAATTGGCCTTGATGATCCCTGTGGGTCCCTTCTAACTCAGAACATTCTGTGGTTTGGACCTTGCCCTTGGGAAGGTCGTAGCAGCCTTTAGGGCAGGAGGGATGGTGTGTGGTGCTGGATTGTCGGGTGTTGCAGTCAGCCCTGATTCCATCACTGCAGCACTTGTCCGGTTTCATCACAGCTCATTCCTCATCAGCGTGGTTGGGCTCAGATCCCCAAATGTGGAGTGGCAGAGATGGGCGCTGCGGGGTGCCAGGTCTGGTGGCAGACATGCAGCTGGTGTAGGAGGTGTAGGAAGCCAATTCTCACCCAGAATCAAACCCCACTGAGGCACACACCAGAATTACCTATCCTCCCCAATTACCCACCAAATGGAGCCAGGTCCTTGAGCAAAATCAATCCCACAGATGGGTTTGTCTTTGCCTGAGGCAGGAATAACCCAGGCTGCTTTCCCCAGCATATTTTTAATGTGTGCTGCAGGAACTTTATCCCTTTCTACATTATATAAAAGTTTTGGCTGGGCAGGAAACCAGAAGAGTCCTTTACTCAGTTTTCATAAAAAGATTCAGACTCCCGCTGAAGGCCAAATCCTGCTGAATTTGTGCACTGCTTGCCCCCAGCAAATTGACCTCGGTGGGAGCAGGGGAGGAGCGAGGCACCACTCAACGGGAGCAAGCAGTCTGTCAGTGACATTAACAGCTGGCCACCTGGGCATTGGCTCCTAAATTAATGGCAGAAGCATTTTTATAGCTGACAAAGGCTGAAGAGAAAGAAAAATTTTGGAGTCTGTTCAGAATGCAGATCAGATTTAAGTGCTCAGGGTCTCCTACCTCAGACTTTTTCTGCAGGCAGCAGGAAACTCCTTGGGAACATCACTTGGGAAGATATTATTTTAGCTGCTGAATTTCAATATGAATGGGAAAGATGTTCTAGATTCTCAGAGGCATTTTTGCCGTGGAGGAGGCATCTTTAATTGCAAACTGAATTGTTTCCCACATGCACACAAATTGTTCATGAACTAAACCTGAATAAATATGTAGGGATGAAAGCAGAGCTATAACATAGCCACATACATTACTTAAACATCCCAAAGTCCCCAGCTGCTGGGGATATCTCTTACGGAACTGTAAGCTGGGAGTACATAGCTACTTGATTTGGCTAGGAGTGGAACTAAGGGAGAAGACAAATGCAGGAATTTACCCACTGAACAAATAATAGTAAAGGAGTATCTGATATGACTTAGATAAAAGCTCTCTCTAATAAGGAATCATAAGTATGTTGGAGTGGAGAAAAGTGAGCACAGGAAATCCAATATTCAAGAGCCTCATGACAAATTGATACGATCTGAGTCTACCAAAATAGCAGGTGGCTTCTGCAGGTAGTATTTTGAGAAAACTTTTTTTTTTTTTTTTGATTAAGCTACTGGTTTGTTTACAAGAGTGGATTCAGTTGTGTGTAACAGAGTTCTTGTATTCCAGCTGAGTAAATTATGTGTATTTTGTCCCCTTAAATTACTTACACATATAAGTTTATTTGTCTTGGGTTTGTTTTGTTCTGCAGGTATCCTACCAAATTAAGAAGAGAAAATTCCATAAGGACACTAGACTTCGAATACATTTTTAAAAGTAAGTATTTCATCAGTTCAGATGTGATCAGAGTCCTAAACTATATTGATTAGTTGGAAACTGAATAATTGTATCCTGTGTTCTTACAGTGGGAAGAAGAAGCTAAAATTCCCTTAGTCTCTGAAATAAATCCCCACCTGGTTAATTAAATGAATATGTTCTAACTCAAATCCATGTCTTCCACTCACAGCTTTGCAATTAATAGAATAAGAAAATTGTCCTGAGCCCTGTGTGCCTGATGAAACCTATAATGAATTTGAATTCTGTCCAACAGCTGCTTACAAGAAGCTGCTTTTGGTGGATCTACAAGCTGAGACTACATCTGACAAATTTTTGGAGGGAACAACAAATATTCCAGAAAGAAGCATAAGCTGATTGCAGAACAGAAAAGAAACAAGATTCACTAAGGCTGCTATGAGTTACTCACTGATGAGTAATAATAATTAACAACCCTCAGAATTATTTGTGTAGATGTGCTATCCCTGCCTTGCTAACAACCCACAGCTGATAAGGAGCACTGCAAGTTTGTCGAGGAGCTAAACCTGTCTACAGGAAGAAGTCAAATCTCTTTAGCCTAATATAAGAATCATTAGTTAGTTACAGTGGTGCCAAACACCCACAGAAACAATCACAATCCAAAATAAGCTCTATTCAGACTAAAATATGAATGCTTTTATGCAGTGATCCAGACTGGTTTAAATAAGTCCCTTAGAGAAAAAGAATCAAGTTTGTTTGAAAAAGTGTGATTTGTTCCTTGTTCAATGCTTATATTCTCCTCTGAGCGAATCCAAAAACTTGGGGTTGTGATGACAGTGGTTACATTGACAGCATTTTAAACTAATTCAGAACTACATTTTTAGAACAAGTTTCATATTGCATTTTCTGTGTGAAAAAAGGTCACATTCTAGACTGGTCATGAGGCAGAGATTGCTGTCCATGGTGTTACTTGAAGGAAACCAAGTGGAGTGTGACCATTGCATCTTTGTTACCTGCAAATTGAAGACTCTGAAGAGTCAAGGAAAGGAAAGAGTGTAATTGAGCTTATTCTGTGTGTTTAAAGTTAGCTTGGATACAGATGAATCATATGTTAATATAATACTAGACCTAAATGAGTTTATGGATATAAAGCCAATAGGCATTCAGTAGAAACCAGGTTCCCTTTGACTATTCCAGCAAGAAGTCATCAGTTGTGGGAGGAATAAGCATATGAGTGTAGTAATGCTTTAATCACATGGAACACATTAAATTATCTCAGCTGAAGGCCTTGTCATCAAGCCACATAACTTGTAACAGCAGCAGGGTCCTGGTAGAATTAGGCAAAGTGGGGAGAATCCATGATGGTTTATTTGCTGTTGCTCTCCTGTGATCCATGTGGTTGCACAGATTTGTGGCACCTGGGGAGTTTTAAATAATTAGAAGCCTCCAAATGGTATTAATACACTGAATTAAGAAGGAAGAGCAAACATTGAGTTCTGCTGGTACCATGCCAGCGAAGCATATCCTGTAGAAATTCTGCAGAGGACTGCCATAAAATCAGTGAGCATTTGCTGTTAAAAAGTTGTCAAAATACTCCTGTAAAAATAGACTTACTGTGAATAATGAAAAATACAGGTGAAAAGTGTGTACAGCTAATGAGTGAACAGAAAGCCAAATGAGTTAGAAGTGCTTTAAATGCCATTTCTCTTTTTGTCAGATAAAGGACAGCTTTCTAATTAAGTCAACAGTTATATATAAAGTGGAGATATATTTTTACGTCCACGTGAGGATTGGGAGTTTAGAAATTATAATAATCTTTTGTTAGGGATTCAGAACATTCTAAAAAACTTTAGAGGAAAGCTGCTTCCAAATGACTGCAGGTTTTCCTAGAGCAGACATTACTGTAATGGATAACAGATGGGATTTTGGGGGGAGGTTCTTGGACTCTGCTGGGAACTGCTATTTCATTTGAAAACTCACAGTGATGGGGATAAACATTTTAAAGGGCGAGAGTTTGTGAATGGTGCAAACCATGATGGCCTTGAACAAAACCCATGATGGCAATTAAAGGAGAAGTTGCTCTTAGGTCAGCCCTTTTCTAGTTGGAATGGCTTCCTTGAGGAAGGGCCATGGAGTACCTGGTAAATGCACAGCTGTCTGATTGAATGAGCCTGATGTCTTGATATGTGCTCGTGTGGCTCAAAGAAAGGTCATGTGAAAAATCCCACAAATCTGAAAGAGTGGAAAAACTTACTCACCCCCTAATCTGTGCATTTTTCTTCACACAGAAATAAAATAGTTTCTTCTCTCTGCTGGTGGTTATGCCTTTATCTCCTGCTGCTAAGCCCTACTGGAGAAGAGAAGGCTCCAGAGAGGCTTTATTGACGCCTCTCAATACTTTAAGGGGACCTCTGAGAAAGGTGGGGACTGACTTTTAAGTAGAGCCTGTAGTGACAGGACAAGGGCTAATGTTTTTGATCTAGGAGACGGTCGATTGTTTACGAAGAGGATGGGGAAGCACGGGTGCAAGTTGCCCAGAGAGCTGATTCCATACCTGGAAACCTAGGTCAGGTTGGACAGGGGTCTGAGCAACCTGGACAACTTGAAGATGTGCTTACTGTGGCAGAGGGCTTGAATTAGATAACCATTAAGGGTCCTTTCTAGCCCACATTATTCTGTAATTCTTCTGTGTTCACAGTTTTTTGTATCTAGATGTCTAAACTGGACATGTAGACTTTGCAGTTCAGTGGTGGAAACAAGATCAGTGATATAACCCAAGTGAGTGAGTGAGGGAGTCAATCAATCAATCAATCAATCAATCACTGGTTTCACAGGCATTTCAGAATATTGCTTTATTTCTACCCCAACTCTGATGAACTCAGTAGCAACCTGTGGCTGGTAGGGGGCAATTATTTTCTCACTTAAAAGACAGTATGTCAAAGCATACTAGAGGCTTTCTGCAGCTGAATTTGTCAGACAGTTGTGTCCTTTCCTTGTTTCTTTCTCTTTCTTGCCTTGTTCTGTCACTGTCTTCATCTCCACAGCCTGAGATCTTTCAGCACTTTGCCTTAAAAATTTCTGCCACCTCCGAGCACTGCCAGTAGTCACCCCTCAGACAGTAATGTTTCTTTTTCTGTCCTGTCTGTAATTCATACATCTATGTTCTGCCACTCTGCAAACCTTGAGAGAGCTAGTAATTCCACTCCAAGTGACATGAGAGTGAAGTTGCACAGATGAGTATGTGCACAGTGGATTTTTGCAGCTCTGTGAAGTATACCTGAAAAGTTCTGGAGTATTTCTGTGTCTGAAATACACCACACAAATTATATTTACAGTCGACTAACACATTGTGTTAGTCATAAAAGATACATGAAAAAATCAATCCCAAGCCTGTTGACTTACAAAATGGCAAAAGATTGGATTCCTGATGTAAATATTATTTATTTCTAGCCCATTCTGAGACATGGTTAGGCTTATCTAAGCAATTTTCCCCATGCTGTCTTAGAGTCTTCTTTAAAACTCCAGTACTTTGCCTTTGCCTCTCTGCTTCTCTTTTTATTTAATGATGTTCACAACTTAGGAAACAATGGAAAAATTGCATGTCTTGAATGTGTTTCTCCCACTCCTTGTTATTTTCAAGTAGAAACTGCTTGAGAGAATTTTCTTGTGTTGGGTCATTCAAGGGATCAAATTCCCAAGCGATCAAATTCCCAAATGGGCCTTGAGTTGCTTATGCAGCTCTTACATCCCAAGAGACTGTCACCTATGCATGATTGCTGGGACTGAAATGAGGTTCTCAAAAACAGTTTTCTAGTGTCCCCAGAAGACATTTTCTCCCCTCATTTTCATGACAATGACCAATGACAGACGTGTGTTGGTGTTGGTGTGACAAAGATATTTTCCTTCATTGTAAGGAGACAACAGTGGATATTGGGTTATTTAATAGGAGCAGGCCTATTTAATAGGCAAATTAATTAGAGGAATGATGACTCTGCAGCAGTATGCTTTATAAGGTTCATGCTCTAGTAGCAACAAAAGAGCTGCAAATGCTAACATTACATGTTGCACTTACTTTATGAGTTTAGAGTTTGTCTTAAGACCAGAAAACCTTGAGTCTAGAGATTAAAATCAGAATTTACACACTTAGGAGTGTGACGAGGCAGCACTTTGAATTTATTGTTAAGTAGATCAACCCTGAAAGAACTTCACATCTTTTCACACAACTTCTGAAATGGATAGAACCTCTTCCAACTGTTAAAAGATTTTTACTTAAAAGTCAGCTTTCAGACATCCAGATGAAGAATGTCAATATTAATGTCTGAAATTTCATAAGAGAGAAACATTTTAAAACATCAGAGCTTCTGGTATTTATTACAAAGAAGAGTTAAGATTTTAGTTTGGGATTTTTTTTGTGTTTGTTTTTCAATAAAATGTTTCCTGTTTAATTTATGGCACTTTGTGGAAGGATTTCCCAGTTATGAAAAGTTTGTAGTGGACTAGAATACATTTTTCTACTTCTTCATGTTCCAGACCTGATAATTTCACTTTTCTCTCTTCAGGTTAGTGCCAGTGTAGCTGAGGGATAACATTCAGCACCTAATCTAAAAAGGGAATCCCCACCACGAGTTCAAGAATCAAGGTGAAATACTGAGAAAACAGAGGCTTATAATGAAAAAGTAAATGAAATACAAAGAAATGAGAGCAAGAAAAAAGGGAGAAGATATTACCAGTTAAGAAAGCTGGCATACTGATGCTTTTTATCCCAAGCTTGAGGACAGCAAATACTTGTGGGCAGCAGAAAGCTACAAAATGCAAAGCCATTTTTTCTTGACCACCCTGACTGCCTTTTTTAGCTGAGGTGTTTGGCTCTAGTGACAATGAAAGAGCAGCAGATGTTGTATTCTCTGACTTCAGGAAGGAAACAAGTGCTGGTGAAGGACACAATGACTGTGTGAAGACCAGGGATTAACTCCTGGAGCTAGAGGAGTGAAAGGAGAGCAAAACCATTCCACTTTCAAGAAAAAAAACCAGAAAACTTGCAAATCGCCAAGACATATTTTGGTTGGTTTGGTTTTTTTTTTTTTTTTTTGGGGGGGGTTTTTTTTTTTTTTTTTTGGGGGGGGTTTTTTTTTTTTTTTTTTGGGGGGGGTTTTTTTTTTTTTTTTTTGGGGGGGGTTTTTTTTTTTTTTTTTTGGGGGGGGTTTTTTTTTTTTTTTTTTGGGGGGGGTTTTTTTTTTTTTTTTTTGGGGGGGGTTTTTTTTTTTTTTTTTTGGGGGGGGTTTTTTTTTTTTTTTTTTGGTTGGTTGGGTTTCTGCCTGTTTGGGGATTTTTTTTTTGTTTTTTATTGTGGGTTTTTTTAACATGAACTCTAGATTTTTCTTATGTTCTACTTCTGTCCAACTTATATGCTTTAGTCCTTCTCTAACTACCTGCACAGGCATTGCTGGCAGAGTTAATGTTTGATGGATAGACTTGCTCAGTACTGAAGTCAGAAGTCTTCTAAATATACGCCTTGTATAAGTTTAGCTTTTTTTGAAATTTAGGTTCAGCTTTGTTATTTGAGTAAATTTAGCTCTTACAGGGCCTGAAATAGACAGGATTATGCGTATTTCATAGGCAAGAAATACAGATCAAAGCTGATTTCATCATGTCTAGGACGTGAAGCCTCAGCTCACTCAGGTGCTTATCCTTGTCATAAGTCAGAAAATGAATTGTCCTGTGGACTTCAATCATCCTTTTATCCCACCCCATGGGAGGAGGTGTTTAGAGAAAGGGTTTTCAAAACCTTGAGGTTTGAACCACAGCCTGTTTCTGCTCCTTTATATTGGGTATAGGGTTTTATCACCTTTTAAAATTGTTTCAGCTGTTTTAATCATCATGATAATGAAGTGGGATTTCTTTTCTAGTCTGAGGTGAACTTTTAAAGAGACACTCATGTAATTTATGTTGATTTTTATTTCTCCTTTTTTTTA
>VZTJ01005810.1:100986-134562 GCA_013397795.1 Orthonyx spaldingii | reverse complement strand
GGATTTCTGGTTTTTTTTCTTCTAAATAATAAAACAAGGGAGTTTGGAAATTTATTATGTTGTAATTTACATACAGCTTTAACTAACTGCTTGGCTTTTATCTGAGCTCAGTTCTCTTGGGAATTGGGAATGAACAGGATATGGATTCATATTTCCTTTTGTCAACAGGGATGACAAAAGGTAGTAATTTCTTCCATCTATAGGTGTGTAAATCATCATAATGCTCTGGCTTCTTCTGGTTCAATACTATAAACCATCAGGTGATGGAAACTAATAAACAAATTTTATTTGTCTGTAACAAATACAAAAGAATATGAACAGAACTTCCTTCTGAATATAACTTTCTGAATAAGGGGAGCTACTTTATGCTTCTTTGCACAGAGTCTTTTCCATCTGTTGGCTGAAACACTCTTGTGGGAAGAACTGGAGTTGTTTTAAAGGTGAAGTTTGCTGCTTAGGATGTTCATAGTGAAAAAAGGTACTTAGCATGGTCTGTGGTAATTACCTGAAGATCTAATTTTATCTGGGTCTTCTGATACTAACTTCTTTATGTGGTGTTGCATCCACATAAATCGCTGTAGATTGCTTTCATTTCAATTTTTCTCTGTGTGCTTTATAGATAGTAAGTAACAGAGTGAACCTTACCATCAAACTCTGTTGTACTTTTGCAAATTACATTGAACCTACTCTTGCTGATCCCTTGCTGGTCCTTCTTTAAGTGACCTGAACCACTCACTTGCAAGAGATGCAAACAAAAAGTTGTGGGAATCATTCAATTGTGCTTTACTGGATTTTATAAACTTGAGGCTCTTTCAGAACAGTTACCATTGGCATTAATGTTTTGAAGAACTATGATAATGATGGTGTCTGAGAGAGACTAGGGTCTTCAAAGAGAATCAGAAAGTGTTTTAAGAATATTATATTCACCATGAGTTTTGGTCCATAAGATGTTATAATGTCTTCAGAGGTAATCACTATAATTTTCTTTCTTCTTGAGAATTCTTAAGAAAGTTCATTCCTTCCTTGTTCTTGCAACAACTCCAAACTTGCAGGACAAACCCCAAATCTCTTCCACTTTTCTGTATTTCCCATTTTGTTCATAGGCCCTTTGTCCTCCATACCCTGCCCTGTTCTAAGAAAGTCTCATCTGAGATTCTTCTTCCCACCCTTTTTTCCTCCACATTGGGTCTGGATTTGGCACTGCAGGAGGAGTGTGTCTATTAATACTCAGATCATCTGCTTCAAACACACTGTCAGATCTCTACTACTTCCTCTGGGGATGCTCTGCCAGGTGGTGATTTCCCAGGTCTGTTTTGGGGGATGAAATCCTAACGGCTACTGCACAGAGTTTTTCTAATATGCATGTGTCTCATGTAATCTGTTTTTCCCTCTGATATTTTGGCTCATGGGACATTGGCAAATGGAGGGAAAGGACGGTGATCTCTGAGCATCAGCTCTTCCCTGAAGGTCGGACTCAGGCAGACACTTTTGCTTTTCATGATGGATCATATTCCAGGCTCTCCATTATACAGAGCCAGACATAAAACAGACTCTGAAACGTTTTGCGTTTTCTTTTTTTTTTTTAAAAATAGTCTATGTTAGTTTAATTTTTCTAAATAATGCAAAGCAAGTGGTAATTTTTAAATATCTTGGGTGAAAAAGGTGACTTAGCATCCTGACATGCTGTTGTCAAGGGCAGTTCAGTTTCTTTCATTAATCTATGGCAAGAGAAAGTAGGATAATCCTGCAAATACTCAGCCAAAGCTGATGTATTACAACCTTATGACTCACCAACTTCCTTCTCCTTCTTGAAACTGAATTTTGGATTGAAATCCTTTTAGAAAAATTCCTGTAGGCAATAAATGAGGGTGTTCTTCATCAATGTGTGATGGGTTGGATTTTGTAGAGCCCTAATTCCAGACAGTCGTTCCTTGCAGTCTCAAGTCTGACTCATGGTTCATTGCTGCTTCTTGGTTTTTTCTCTTGTGTCTTGATTCACCACTTTTTTCCTTTGATGAGTAAATGAATTTGTCATTGAAGAAATAAATCCAGTCTCTCTCTCTCTCATCGAAAAAGAGGTTTGTGGCTAAGGGGCTAGGGAGTAAAATAAGAACTGAAGATTAGTGACTGGTTATCCTGAAGGTCCAATTTTCCAAGTCTGAATACTGAGCTATTTCAGAAAATGAGATAGTATTGATGCATCTGATGTGGGATGCGCTAAAATGGAGAGTCCAAAATTACTAATTGATTTTGAAGAATTGGATCTTTGTTGGAAAGGCCAGCATTTTAGGGGGAACAAAATTTAAAAAAACTAAACCCAAACAAAAACCAAACCAAACCCCAAACCCAAAACCACAAACCAAACCATCAAACAAAAAAACCCACACCCAAAAAAACCCTAAAACCGCACAACCAAGCCAAAAAACCCATAAACAAACAAATCCAAAACCAGACAAATAAAAATCCACAAACCCAAAAACAAAACAAAAGGAAAAAAAAGAAAAAGGAAAAACAAGGTGAAGGTTTTCCCATTATGTAGCACACTGGCAAATCTAGATTTTTTTTTGCAAACAGACAAGCACCGAAATGGCTGCAATTAAAAATTCAAAATAAGCATGTGGACTCTTTGTAGCCAGAGATGGGATTGATTGCTTCTTTGTGCTAGCAGAGCAAAAGTGATGGACACCAGGGAAATGGCATGCTCTGCAACTGGAGAGGCAGGGAGGGCACTTGTGCTTTTTTATAAAAGCCTATGCACTGAGAATTGCTCTGTCTGCTGTGATTAACTGAGTGAAATAAGTGATTCTGTTGCAAAGGGGAAACCCTCTGAGCAGTGCTGAGGTTTGCCCTGTGCCATAGGTGATCTTGTGAGACAGCAGGTGAAAAACGTCTCCCAGATAATTCAGAGGATGATAACGTGTTGCATTCACCACGCTAAAAACTGAGTGTAAATCAAATTGCCCCCACAGTAGATTTAATGGTCTGGCATCCTTGTTTTCATTCTTAGTGTTTTGTCCTGTACTATGTTGCCAAAATTTAAGGAATTACATGAGAAAGGCATTGCAGACATCAGGTGTTACCCAAACCATTACTTCTTCCATGAGAAGCGTGTTGCCTTGCCTGCTGAAGCCTCTAGAAGTGGTACGGCTTGAGTGTGCTGAGCACAAGCCTGGTGGTAAAATGATGGAAAAGCACTGTAAATCTGTAACTTTCCGTCATGAATTATTCATGGTGTTGCTCGAGTCACAAACAGGAAACTCGTGTATAAAGTCAGCTCGGCACAGGCGTTCATTTATGAAGAGAGCTCAGTCATGTGAAGGTTTGCCATATGGTCCCCACCAGGAGAAGCAGAGATCCAGAGCCATATTTTCTTCTGGTGTGCACAGGCCTGGATACATTGGCTTTAATGAAGCTGCAGTTTACATGAGCTCAAGGTTTGCCTTCTTTCCTCTGAGACTTTTTGTTGTTGTTTCTCTACTGACCCATTTATTCTTCCTTGAGTTGGTAAGACTGAGGTTATAAATACAGGCTCATAATCTCTCCCCCACAATTGTTTTGGGTTTTTTTGTCTCTTCTAACCCACAACATGGATATTTCATGGAGGGTGCTGGATATTTTGTGCTTGACATTCAAGAAGATTCAGATGTTTAAACAATGATAAGCAAAGGGGCTTGAAAAATTACTAATATGGTAATAATGGCTATTATAACATATTCAGATTAGGAGGGACTTGTTTCAGAGGACAAAATATCTTTTAAGATTAGCAGTTCCTGTATTAAAAATGAGCAGTACATTATCACAATGGGTTCTGTTTGCCTCCCTCCTAATCTTCCAGCACTGCCTGGTGCCATATGTTTATTTTTTAGAAGTTGTTCCACTTCTGTACTTTCTCCCTGGCACATGTTTCCTGCCCTGTGTTACTTGAGAGCACTGTGAGAACAGGGTGGCTTTTTGGGCTGAATGAAGGGTTTCTCTCATCACCTCCTGAAAGTGGGCAGTGGGCTGCATGCTGAAAGTTGTGCCTGCAGGTGCCCTCTATGATCAGTCAGTTCTGCCTGGACCCAGAAAAAGCCTCCAAAAGCCAGATTATTCAGAATGTATGAAGACTAGTGAATTGCAGCAATTTATGAAAGGTCTCATAGTTGTTTGGGGATGGATATGCAATTAATAATAATTACAACTTTCTTGAAATGTGATGGGACAATTCCACTTATTTTTGTAGCAAAAGACTGAAATGCCGTAGTGAGTCCTTAGCTAAACATACAAGGACGTTAAAGAATTAGATGACATCTGAATGCATTGACTTATGTGATGATTCACTACAATTTTTCCTGAGCTACTGGTTGGACAAGACAGCCAATAGCCAGGGAATTATACTTTAAGACATATCAGGTACTTGAGGCTCAGTAACATTGCTACTAAAAATTCCTGTCCTTGCCTAGGGACAATTGCCCAGGATGTTAATTTGCAAAGCGGACAAACACTAGCACACATAAGAAAAATCTATGCTGTCTTCAAGTGCAGCTTTTTAATGTCAAACATTCGCGTCTGTTCTGCTCTTAGCAAGCAGTGGGATTGCTAACAAGATTTGAGTATATGGAATGATTCTCACTCATAAGATACTTTCTCTGAAGCACACCAAGGAAGGATTTTTGAGATGAGAAAGGCAGAACCACATGCAAACAGGAGTCCTTGCGAGTGCTGCAGCCTTGCGCTCTGCCAAGTGTAGGAAGAGGCTGCAGGTGAGAAGAGTGAAGAGCTGAACTGCATAAACCCCATCTCTGATGCTGGCATCTGGAAAGGGTGACACCGAAATGAATGGAGTCCTGGAGAGGGCTGTAAATATCCTGGGGGGATTTAAAAGACAGGTAGATGTGGCCCTTGGGGACATGGTTTAGTGGTGGGCTTGGTGTTGCTGCATTAACAGTTGGACTCAGTGATCTGAAAGGTCTTTTTCAACCTCAACAACTCCAGAATCTCAGAGGCTCTGGGATTCTCAGAGTCTGTGGTTGAAATCACACCTACCATGCAGCACAGAAGAGCAAGAAGGGCTGCATGCTGGAACCTCTCACTGCTGGTAGAGCTTCCCCAAGTCCTGGGTGATCAGTGGATCTGGGCAGGCCAAAGAAAGGAAACAAAAAGATCAAAACTGGCATTAGTAAGGAACTGTATAAGGCTGATTCTAGCAGCCCCACACAGTCTGAATGGGAAAGCAAGGGGATATTTCAGGTCCTGTGACCCTGTCAACACCAGCAGCAGGTTGAAGAAAACAGGGAATAACAGATCTGTAGGTAACTGCCACGCTGCTCTGGTTTAGCTGATACCTCATACAGCTGTCACACCATCCACACCAGCATAAACCTGACTTCTTTTGTTATTGACACTCTGCAATACTAAAGCAACAGTAATTTTGAAAACTTGCGTGTAATTCCAGTTTTACTTTTCTCTCCCAGAAAAAGTGTATATTTGGATGTGCAATACTTCAATATTGTTTGCATCATGCACAGAGCCAGGGACAAACCAGCTTTGCTATTAAAATAAAAAGGTACATTTCTTTTCCTCCTTGCTTGAATAGACTACCATTACGTGGATCAGTTTTTGTAAAATCTGAACAAGTGGGGCATGAAGTAACGAGTTACATATTTGTTCCTGGTATCTGAAGTAGCTGAGAACATCATGGTTAGAAAATGAGTGAATGCCTCACAATTAAGCAGTAAATCTACATGTGAAATCTAGCTCCTGTACAATATTTTAACCAGATGGGTCTGTCTTTTCTCCTGACTACAAGAAAGATTGCCACAATGCTGAGATCTCATGACTTCCTTTAGACTCTCACTTGGGCAGCTATAAGGATTTGGAAACGAGAGCTGTGTGCTTCTGTGGTGTGACAGGGAACCTTGTTTGTTTCCACATCTTCCCTGTCATGATCCTGCTCCACCATCTGACCCAGGCTGGTAGGAAAGGGGGTTCTGCCACTCTGCTTGCCTCAGCCTGAAGCCACTGCTAATCAAACATCTCCATTTGTGGGGGCGGGCAAATCCAGGATCTGGTTGGAAAATATATTCTAATGCAAATTAAATACAACTTGTTTGAAGCTCTGTGGCAGCCTCTAAACTGGAGGAAATGTTGCACATCATGCCTGTGTGGGTAATTCTGGGTCCAGCTTGGTATGAGCAATTGGAAGCATATGGTGACAGCATTTGTGTCAGAGTTTTACTTAGAAATTAGAAATCACAGCAAAAGTTACTGAGGAACCTCAATTCACATCCAGATTTGGACTTAAATTTTGTCTGCTGTTTCCCCCTAGCTATTTGCTTTATGGTGAACCCAGTTAAATGACACTAAACAATAAATCCTGGTTCTCTGGGATATCTGTTATTAAAATCAAATTACTTTCTTACACTTTAAAATGCTTTCCTGTACCTACTTTATCAAGTGTACTTGGACTGAAGAAAACTCTTCTGTGTTCATTACAAATCAAATGGGGAAAAGCAACTCAGTATATACTCAGTCACAATCAGGTGAAACAAAGTGTGGTGGCAATACATGAAAGAATAAACCAGGAAACATTAAATTCTGACATTCAAAGAGAAAGCAGTGAAAGTTATTTGTCACCTTTTCCATGTTGTGAAAGGTCAGATGCCAGACTGGTCACACGACAGAGACTGGTGTTATTTGAAGAAAACCAAGAAGAGAGTGTGCCCGTATGTCTTTATGAGCTGCAAATTGGAGACTCTGAAGAGTCAAGGAAAGCAAAGAGTGTGATTGAGCTGCTCTTCTGGTAAAGCTGACTAAGGCCATGGTGGTTTAGGAAGTTTTCTGACAGTATTTGCTGGAAACTTTTCAGGGCAGATGCTTTGGTTAAGTTCACCATCTTCTGACCACTGATGTGCCACTTCATTCAGATTTCATGCTGAGGCAAAGACACAATAGAAGCATCTCATTTTTTAGAATCTATTTAAATAAATGTCCTGCACATGCCTGACTTAAGTGGAAAAGCTGGACTATGAATTTACAACACATCTTTGCATGCAAGTTAGAACTTCGTGTATTCTTCCAAGCCGATTCTTAAGACAGGATTTTCAAGCAAAATGAAAATTGTAAATATATGGTGCAGCTTGTTTCCCTTGTTTCAGAGCCCCCAGCCTCTTGAATGAAATTATAAGTTAGTACACAGATTTACTGCCTTTATTTCCTTATTTTTTGGCTATGGACACAAAAAAATCATACTGTTCATTTCAGATATGTTTTTGTAGGTCTTGTCTAGATTTGTCTTTCTTTGGGCTTTTTTCTAGACTGAAGTAGGAGGGTTAAAATACATCTTCCACAAAAAAACCCCTTTCATTCTGCAATTCCCATGATTTTCATGAAGTTACAGAATGAGATGTGAGATTGTTAACCACAAGAGTCAGGCAGAGATGTGTTTCTAGAAATGCACTAGAAATGGAAACATATATTTCCATGTGGCTAATATGTCAGGAGCTGTGACAGCCAGAGGCCACTGACCTGAGCAAATGAGCAGTGACTCACGAATGTTCACTGACATTTGTCATAATGTGAACAGACTTCTTAGGAATCCTTATAGTAAAAAATCATCCAGTTTAAAGAAAATGAAGATGGAACTAACACCTGCTATAACCCATGCCATTGGCTAAAAACAATCCTATAAAGAAATGCTACAGTGCTTTGACAGGAATAAAAACAAATATATATTCCCATGACAGACAGAATATGTCTCTTTGTATTACTGCTCATGTCAATACCAGAACCTGAGATAACTTCCGAAATGATACCAGAAAAGGAATTTCTCATCACTTCTGCTTCACTTGTAATATTTCAGAGTCTCAAAATATGTGCCTGTCATAGTATTAGAATGTTGTAATGATTGATCAGTTAGGTTAGCAAATACTCAGACCTCAGGATGAAAAGCACCCATAATCCTGAAACCAAATAAACTCACTGCCAGAATCAGGGTCCAGTTCTGGTTTTCTGTCCCTCTGATCCTTAGCAGGAATTTGTCTCACAAATGTCATTTTGAGAACACAAGGTGGCTCTTGCTTTTGTTGCAGGTGCCAGGTTGTTAAAGCCACATATTTTGGCTCAGCAAAGAGCTAAAGCTTTGCTAGAAGCCTTTCTGAGGAGCTCTGCTCTCAAAACAGGTACAGTGGCTGGCCTTTAAAATGCTTTGAAGAAAAGCTGCAAGAGTTACCTATTCTCTGAGAATTTTTTAGTATCAGGGCTCCTTCCTTTGGGGCAGGAAATTGAGAGCTCTGAAAATCAAGAATTTACTAATGCTTACTCATATTTTTTCATTGAAATGAAAAGGATATGAAAACTAGCCCAATTTGTGAACTTTCCAGTGTTGACTTTTTTTTCGCTTGTTGAGAGAAAGTTTTAGTTGTGGATTTTGAGAACTTTTTGATTTTGCTTTTTCAGAAAGGGTCTAGCCTTCCCAGTTTCTGAAACGTGAAAACTCAGACAATGTGAAAGATTCTCTCTTTTTCTCTTCCATTTCACCAAGCCTAAAAGTACTTGCTGTTTGCTTTGAATTTCAAATATGGCTACCATAAAAAAAAGTGTTCCTCTTGTTTCTGTCTTTCAGAAATCAGATTTTCAAAAGTAATTCCATCTTGAACTGGCAGGCCCAGAAACCCACAGAAAACTTGAAGTGGCACAAGTGAAACCAACATGAAGCCGTGACCCTTCCTTTAATTTTCATCCCTTCATCGTGCACCCACAGATGTCACCTCCATGTTTTCTGTATGGTGACAGACAGCTTAAAACAGTGATGAAGTCTTGCTCTTTGTAAAGGTAAAATTTTACAGGACTGAAAATGGATGGCAGAAGACAGGACATTTTTGTACTCACCTTGCTCTCCTCCCTCCTTTCCCATGGTTTTTGTGGGTGTAGTGTTAAAGAACTGAAGAGTTCTCAGAGGGGCGGGCAGCTGGGAGGCTGAGGTGTGCTGAGCAACTTTGTGTGTAGCTCCTCCTGACCTCCTGCAGCTGCCCCTCTCTTGCTTTCCCTGTATTTCAACTCCATGAACTGTTTTGAAGGTTCTGCTCTGTTGTTCTCCTGTGAAATGCCCTAAAATATTGAATTGCTGTCCCATTCCCAGGTCCATGGGAAGGAAGTGCTGGTACTCCATATCACCACACTGAACAGGTAACCAATAAATGCAAGAGGGGACAATGGCCACGTTCACTCCAGGCAGGTTTTGTTCTGAGTATCATCAATTAATGTGTGACTTATACAGTGACAGCTTGTGCAGGCTCCTGGTGCTCTAAAGGCCTCTGGCATAATTTGTGAATTTCTGGATCTTGAAAACATCCCATCATAACATGTCTTTTCCTCTCTGCTTTAGGATATGACCTTTTGGCTTGGTGTGGTCCCTGACAGCAGCATCAATCCTACCACCTTCAAGACAGCTGTTTTGATGAGCATAAATAAAAGCTGTCCTCTTAGAATTCTTTATTTTGTCTGTGTGCATGTTTTGTTAGGAGCAGAAAAAATAAATAAAGAATCTGAGCATATGATATGTGAATGTCTTGTACAGTGATTACATGATTAAAATTCTCTCAGAATATCTGTCTGCATTTCTGACTTGCACAATGCAGCCTTAATGGCTTGTAAATGCTGAATTTTGTCACAGATGAAACGAACACAAGAAGTGCAAAGCTTGTTAACATGAGCCAAGCCTGCCATTTATCTGATATTTTCAGCACACTGAATGTGAATGGCAGTTTTGCTGCCATTATGTAACTTATTTTAGACATATCGAGTGCCAATTTTCTTTCAGATCATAAAGAAAGACCAGAGAACAGGAATTTAGCTGTTCTGTTGATAAAGCTTGTCCTAGATCATCATAAAAAGGCGCTGCAACAAAGCAAGGCTGCTTGCTGCACACAATGCAGTAAATAGCAGTTGTGCCACAAGTGACGGAATTAGAAACCAATTCCTGCTACTGCTTCTTATCTATGCAGCAAAGTGTAATTGGAACAAAATGGTGGGAGCCACAGGGAAGCACAGATACACACGTTTGTGACGGACTGCTGAGTCTGGGGGCTGTGCTAAACCCACTGGAATGAAGAGGACCAGGAGAAGACAGGGATGAACAGAAAGTTTTCAGGCAGGTGTGGGATAGAGACCAAGTGTCTTTATGCTCCTGTAGTGCAGGAGCACTCACAGTGTAAATAATCACTGATTCCCGCTTGGTTTTGGATTGGACATTTATTTACCCTTTTTGTCCTGTGCTTTGTGCAACAGAGAGGCTGCAGAATGAATGTTTGTCTACGTGTCTCTGAAAGTGACAGTATCAACACACACAATGTACTCCAGACACTTCTCCTGGTGATTTTGGCGGTGGAAGATCAGGACATCATTACTCAGGTGCTGTGACTTTTTTAATCCTGGTCCTAGGAGAAGTGCTAGGAGAATTTAGAAGCCTGAGAGTGTTTCAGATGCAATAACTGGAAGGTAACTTTTACTCTGAGTGCTATAACTCAGGAAGTTGGACTGGTACCTTTGATCATTTCCTCTCTCTCAAATTTGTCTTCACTCTCTGAATCTGATGTATGGCTGTGTGTACACTCACATGGAGGTGGCTGAGGTTTACTTCACCATCCAGTGGGAAGGATGTGTGAACAGAAGGTAGAAAAGTGGAGCTGAACTCAACGTAGCAACAACATGAACCACAGATTTATGTTGACAGCAACAGTAAGACTTTGAAGAAGTAGGAGGAAGAGAGATGTCCCATAAGGACTCACATTACTGCTCCTGGGGACCTGTCTGAAGTTTTGTCTTGAGCTTTACTTTTGAGTCCCAAGTGTGAAGAACATTTCAGTTTTCTGAATTCAACTGCAGAAAAAAAAATAGGAGTTGAGCATCCAGCAATAACAAAGAACCAAATAAACCAAAACCACTCCAGAGACCAAACCAATAACTGCAGTACCTGGTAGTTTGCTCACTCCAAAAATCTCTGCGTCTTCCACAGGCTGTGGCTGAAACCCTCAAATTGCCTCATTATTGACAATACCAGGTCTAATCTAAAGCTTTTTCCTGACAAGGTACCTGGTTTGCTGGGTGTAAGAGAAACAGCAAATGCGATTGATTCCTGACACAGTGCTGTGGGACATTCATATGAACTGCACAGTGGAGCACGATGCAAAATTAGGGCCTGTGAACCTATTTGCTGGCTTATTCTGGAAAGATGTTGCAAGTGAGGTCGTGAGGGTCAATTGTAGCACAGAGATAATGTCTTGTTTAATGAATTAAATGATAAAATGGAACTGTTGTGCTAATCCAGATGGTGTGGGGCTGGGAAGGGCTGTGAGCATGATGGGTGATGGGTTTAAAATTAAATATGATTTTGATAAATTGCAGAAAGTGCATGGTATCAGCAAGATGAAATCCAATAAGAGCAAATGCAATGTACTATTTTAAGTTAAAAAAAAAAGTGAACAAAGAAAAGTTGGGTGACAGAGATGCAGGGATCACAGCCCGAGTCTGCATCAGCTGTGCTGTTGGGGAGGATGGAGGAGGGGAGGGCACTTTTAATTAAAATATCTCTTCAAAGGAAGATCAAACGTTGGATGTAGAAGGAAATAATACCTGGGCACCAGTGAGGCCAGGGACAGGCTCTGTGTCCCGGTGTAGGCAGAGGAGTGCAGGAATGTTTTTTGCAAACTGGAGGAGGGAGCACAAGGAGTGAGGACAGATTTATGGAACAGGGCCTGTGAGGGAAGGTTGAATGAATTAGCAGTGTTCACCTTAGCAATATAAGGCTGAAGGGAGATGAAGAGTAGCTGTTTTTTAGAACTAAAATACTCACATAAGGGACAGCAATAAACCATTCTGCATGGCCTCTACTTTGTGAAAGTTAAAAGAAACTCCAGCTTAAAAAAAAAAAAAAAAAGATCTGCTGAGAGGTTGGGTAAAACCTTTTACACTAAAGATAGGTGCTCAATAAAAGGAGTTATCTAGGGAAGTTAAGAAATATATTTTTCTGGATATTTTAAGAAGAAATAAGAGTAATATCTTGTAGATACTTAGACAGAGTCTAAAATTACCAAATTATTCCTCAGGAGGGAGAGAGAAGTGACTACCTGGAAATAGCAATTTTCTCCTGCAGGAATCTAGGGATCAGGGCAGTAGAAGCTGAGTATACAGATCCACAGCCTCTGTCCTTCTGAAAGTCATGCATTTCAAGAAATCTCCTAGCTTTCCTGGAGGCAGAGTGTATCAGTTACATGCCCAGGAATATTTTCCTATATTAAGTGGGTATTCAGGTAGCCAGAAACACACAGAAGAGGTGTTCAGAAGAAGTAATAATGTAACGAAAAAGTTGACAGATAAACATGATAGATATAGGTTTAAAATTCAGTTATTTTCTTTTTCATTAGGAAATTGCTGATGTTTACAATGAGGGTAGTAGGCAAGACATCCTGTAAACAGCAGTTTGTATCCATCACATTTTTTATATTCTTGTATTTCTTCACCAAAGACCTGTCAAAATAATATGTATTCAATCTTTTGACAGCTATGCTCTCCCCTACCCTGCATTATCTGCAGTATTTTCACTCAGAAAAAGCTTTACTTTTCCCTTTTGCTTGTTTACAAGTCTAGTTTAGTAGATCACAATTAATATATGGATTTTAAAACCCTGAAAGACGTTCTTGGCTTGGGGCAAAGGGTTGTAATTGGATGACTTCTCTGAAATCCCTTCCAGCCCTACTTTTTCACTGATTCTATATTTATCTTTTCATGACTCAAACATAAGAAATTCAGAGAATATTCCTGAGCATGGAGTTTACAGTACAGATGTATTGGTATTTTCATGTACGACATGGTGAGATTTTAGGCATAAATAGAGAAAAACAGAGAAGATGTTGCTTTTCTTCTGTTTGCAACTCCCTTGTCAAAACAAAGGAAAAAAAAAGGTGGTGGTGGGGGGGGAGAGGATATAAAGGTCTCTCACAGGAGAGAGTAAAGCAACTTTATCAAGGTTTATACAATAAGGGAGAGGAAAATTCCTTCCCCCACAATACTTCAGGACACATAGTGGGCTGGAGAGGCCCCTGTTTTCACTGAACCTTTTCCTTTTTCTTTTTTTTAAAAAGCAATTATTAACTGTTAATCAGAAGGAGTAAACAACATGAACTATAGGGCTCCTCTTTCAGCAGAAGAGTGTATTGGTTCAACTAGTTAAAAAACATCCGATTTTGGATCTCTTTAAATGTACATTTGTTCAATTTTCTTATTTAACTTGGTAGTGACAGTGAAGAGACAAGGTGTCAGAAATGGTTTCTGCTCTGCTTTTTTATAAGCTGAGTTTCCTCTGTGAAATTTCCAGGCAAAAGCTCTCATTTCAGAACAACTCCAGATTTGTACCACACTGACAGAGGAAACATTTGATCTTCTATTAGTTAAATCAGACCTTTTTTACTTTCATCTTCTTCTAAAGGCACATTTAAAAGATCTTTCTTCTATTTTGTTAAAGAGTGTGTGAAAAAGAGGAATTTTATGTCTTGGCAACCTCCTTAAAAACAATGATCTTGTGTTGTCCTTTTGGGGAGTTAAGCAGCCTTTCCTACACTTCCAGGCAGGGAGGAGTTCATGGATCTTTACACCTTCATATACAACAAGAAATGAGCTTTGTAGTGATGAATGTACACCTTCTGGGGGAGTACCTGGAATACAGCTAGGAAAGTGATAATGTTTACAGGTAGTGAAACGATCTTGCTGGTCTCTGCACCTTTTCCCACCTAAATAATCATGGAAGGTTTTAGAAGGACATTTTTATGTGGATGGTCCCCTTAGCATAGGGACCTATGTGGAAAAATGAGTATTCAATTTATTTACTACTAATAATTACTGTCAACTTCTTTTATTTTTGTAGAGAAGTTTTTGGATCTTTTAAAATCCTAGGATCATCATGTTTTTATTTAAGCACAAAAGGAACAATTGGTGTGGTGCTGTAAAGACATTTCTCCTTTCTAGACAAAGAAAAATGGAGCTAAATTTCTTAAAATTATTTCCCAACAATTTGCCTGCTTTCTTATATTAGCAGGAGTGTATGGATTTGTAATTTTATGGTAATTTTGTGGATCACTCTTTGAAGCTTTCCTCTCTACCGTGGGTCTTGCAGGTTGTCATGAATCAAGAAGCTCAGCCTGTGGCTACAGCCTGGCTGCAGGGAGGGTACAGATCCATCAGGCAGCCCAGGAAACAATTGCCTGGATGGATAAGAATAAGTTTTCACCTTTGTCTAAGGGCGTGTGCACCCAGCAGTCACTCCTGCAGTTCATAATCCTGAGCTGACTCCTTCCAGCTGCCACAGTCAGGGTTTGCACAAGAGAAGAACTTGGTTTTTCTGTGCTCTCTTTTTTATTATGTGCCAAGACCCAGAATACTTCCTTATCTTCCTGAGTTACTATCCTCAATTCCAGTGAGACTAAAGCAAATCGAATGACATAATTAAAAGTACCAAACCCCTCTGTTTACAACAAATTCAGATATAGCTGTGTCTACACGACAGGCTCTTAGAAGGTAGAATAGAGTTCAGGATCAGGATTTATTCATTTCAATCTTTGCTATTAAGACTCAGACTGAGGAAGTGGGTTGCTGAGTAGCTGAGCAGCAGAGAAACACATTTTCATAAATTATTCTATTTACAAGGTCATGCAGATGCATCAATTGCTGCAGCAAGGGACATGTTGGCAAGAGGTGCACGGATTTTAAAAAGTTGTGTTTGAGGAGGAAGGGAGAGACAAAAAAGAAATAGTAACAAACCCTCATTCTTTTCTGTAGCTCATCTACAGATGGTCTGTAGTAGCATTTCTTTTTTTTCTCCTTTGACAGCTTTTTAGCTATTTTCCTCTGGTTTTGTTTGTTTCTTTTGTTTGTTTGTTTGTTTGTTTTCTATACTTGAAAGCCATGAAACTTATGTCAAAACTCTGGTTTGTCTGGTTCATTGTCAAACAAAGCAAAACAAAAGTTTGACCTATCCCATCAGTCTCTTCATGTTTTTAAGAAAATCAAGCACTTTTCTCGACCATTTTCCTAACAGGTAAGTGTTTCTTCAGTAGTTTAAATAGTGGGAGGGGTTTGAGCAACTTAAGTGTGACAGAAAAAAAGAAGCATCAGCTAAAAATTCAAAAGTTAGATCTTCTCCTGCCCCAAATGTACTTTGGGTGAAGAGAAGAGCAGTGTTTAGTTGATGCACTATATCCTGGAAATCTAAAATTTAAAAAAAATAGTGAAAACCTAAATGCAAAGAAGTAACTGTGAGAAAATTAGATAAAACTCTTTGTGATTGTGACGGTGAAAGCAATACAACAGAAAATTCAATTCTAAGTGGTCTTTCAATAGAGTGGACTCTTTTGCTTGTTTTGGTCTGATTTCTGATTTTTCTACCAGCTGAACTTGACGACAGCAAGTGCTGAATATGCCTTGGCAAAATGCCTGATAACAATAGGAATAACAAAGCAGTGTTCACACACTGACACTGCAGATAACATTGGAGGAGAGGGTTAAATCAGCAAAATTTGAAAGGTGCATTTAAAAGTGAAAATTCCTCTTTAGAGCTGCTGCTATGAAGACATCGTGTAAGGTGGAAAGCCATAAGAGAAAATGAAGATCTGGTCTGGCCAGGGATCCGTGCTTCAGAGAGAAAAAGGAGGTTGGTCTCATGAGCACAGTATTGTGCTTGCTTTGGTATATACAGAAATATGTCTGGGTATTTTGTTATTCTCATAAATCAGTAACTCAATTTCACATCCCTCTTTTTATGCTAGATATACTTTTTGGAGGATCAAGTGCCATAAATCTGTACTATAATAATGAAAGGAATCTGTCCCTTTATTGGCTTGTAAAGAACTTAAAAGATATCCATCATCTATCTGAGTTCATGAAATTATGAGTGAATTCTGCTGAGACAGGGATTATTAGACAAGGAGGCCACTGATCAGTCACCAAAAAAAAGAGCTGGGGCTTCTCCAAGAGGTATCTTGGAAGGAGCATAAAGGGTCTGCTGACATTATTAGCAAGATGCTAAAGAATTCCTGCAATTAATGGTGTTTCTTCCACTCTCTTGGAGTGCCAGCAGCAGCTGTGGCTCTGCTCACAGCAATCCTGAGTACTGTAGCAGTGAATTCCAAGGTGCTGCCGCAAGACCAGTGTTTAACCCCAAGGACAGCACAAACACAGACGGAGTTTTCCCAGCAAGGATTTGTCCTGTCATGTCCAGGAACTACCAACTCCCAAAGCAGCTGTGTCAGAGGCACCAGCAGGTACAGCTGGAAGAACTGCAGCCCTGGCAGAGGCCTTCAGAAAAACAAAGGCCCCTCAGGAGCCAAGACTCTCCTGCCCTGGCATCCAAACCTCTGCCAGGATGAAATCCGGCAGTAGCTGACCTAATTCTAGGACTAATATCTAGTCTTTGGAGAAACCAGATTTGGTAGTGATTTCATTTCTTTCGTAGAGTGAAGCATCCATGTGAAAGCAAGAAGATATGGGGCATGCCTGAAAAATGTGGTAACTGATACTTCCCAAATTTAGGACTGAAGCTCTACACATGCCCTGAAGTCAGTAGGCTGTTGAATGCTGCACTTAATTCAGGGCAAATAGGGAAACCTGCCTGGAGCCTGGTTTTTTAATGATAGCTACTGGCCTGAGATGTTATAGGGACTAATTAGGAGACTGATTATAGTCTTTCTGTGATACCTTGAATTTACATGTGCAAATCAATGGGTATTAAGATTCATGATGGACGAGGTATCTGCCTTCCTGTTCCTATCTTCCTGTTCTTTCCTTCACTTCACAGCTGCTGTTTTGAGAAGAAAAATCTCTGGTTTTTCAGTTACAAAAGACAAAACCTTACATCTTGTAAGACTGGTTCTACCATCCATACAGATAGGAGTTTCATCAGATGTGTAAGCCAGTGGTCACACCAGACTGGAAGGGTACAAATTTAACACATTTATTCCTTCTGTGGGGGAAGCATTAAAAACTTAAGAAATAATCCATAATAATCATAAATGAGCCTTCCCCAGGGCTCTAATGAGTAGAAACTGCTCTTTGTTTTATACAGGTGTCAAAAGAGCTAATATAGCAAATCACTAGAATAGGCATGTATAATAGAATTTTCATTGTCTGTTTACCTGTCTAATTGAATAAATGGGTAAAGCCAGACTGAACACTTTGTAACCTGCCTTTGCCAGAACTGCTGCTGGGAATAATCATCCCCACTCTTTGTATGCTTTGTGGTTTAGCCTTTTAAAACACGGTAAGAGGGTTGAGGTCAGGGGCTGAGAATAAAGGAATAATATTACTTCTCCTATTTGAAAATGATGAGAAAACACAACTACAAAAAAAAAAAGGAATTAGCATCAATAGCTTGGACCTTCTTGATAGATGGTGCTATTAATTCTGACATTGCAATTGGTGCACTGTTTATAGAGTTTTCTCTGTTTATATTCTGATGGACTATATTTAGTAAGAGCCATCATCCAAAATCCTTCTCTATTTGTTTTTCTTTTTGCTGTTGTTGTTTTGGTGTCAGAAGCAGTGTGCTTAGATATTTGAGACTCTTTGCGTTTAATTTGTGTAAGCTGCATACTGTACTTGGAAGACATGGCAAAATGGTGTGATAATTCAAATTCAGCTGCTTTTAAGGTAACAGCTCATTTTTCTGACCACTTTACCATGCTTAGACGAGAACAAAGAACAAAGCACTATCTGAAAATACAATGTATGAATGCCATATGTGCTTCTTCAGCACAGTTATTAAAGTAACAACTATTTTTCTACCTAGTTCTAAATGATAATATAAGCCTGAGTGTTCTTTGGAGTGCCACAGGTGAGGAGGAAGTGTCAGACCTCCTGATCGGTTTGTCTTGGACAGATCTCCCGAATAATTCCACAAAGCATTGCTTTAAAACTGGATTGAAATTCAGTCTGACTGGGTACCGAAGTGCTCTGACTGTTCTGAATCTTACTGACCTGCTTGTGGAGGACAAAGACACTCAGTTGTTTGCACGCTTGACCACACCTGGATCTCCAACTTGTGAGGGGTGACCTGCTCAGAGCTGAAAATGAAACCGTTCTCCAACCCTCTCCTTCCCTCACCAAAGGGCTCAGATCTCCATACTCCAGCAATTTGAGGAGGCACCTGGTCCTCACCTACTGATCTCTAGCTGGGTGCACCTACTCAGCTGAAAGCTGAGGATGGATGGTGCCCCAAGGACACTAAAATATATCCTGGCTGTGTTCAACCTTTGCATTCAGTACATCAGAAAAACAGCCATATGTGGATTTATGGAAGACAGTGAACTCTCCAAAATTCCTTATTTTGACTTGCACTGTAGGCTATTGTAACAGCCATTAATCTCATACCATCAAAAAGGTGAGATAACAGATGAGCTGGATTTTCTCTAATCTGCCTTCAAAGTAATGAAGAATGATGACACTGACAAGGAAATTCTGCAGAGTATCTGCAGAGCTGCCTCAGTTTGAAATTGCTGGAGAAACTCATACCCCAAAGCCTAACTGATCACAAAGACTTACATATCAAACAGCCCCCCTCTGCTCCAGGTGATAGTTGTGTTACTTTTGGTCCAGTGGTTGAAATCAGTGACAATTTTCCTGGTGAAAACTGCTGAGGTATTTTCCTGTGTCATGGGGCAATAGGTCAGCTGAATGTGGAGTCAAAGCTGTGCGAGAGGGCATCTTCTGTGTCTGTGTGGCACCCGGCTGTGACTTGGACCTGCAACATCCTTTGCCAGCAGGTGTCACAGCTCTGAAGTCTGCCCCACCTCTGCTTTGCTGAAACCTGCAGCAGCATGACTGGAATTAAGGCAAATGAGGCTCCAGTACATCATTTCTGTTGCAGTATTGAGATAGTGACAAATATGTTTTGCAGAACCCACCTAGAGACAGAAGATTATTTGAAAGCTACAAACAGAATCCTGAGTAAATGATGAAGTCGCTCACATACTTTTACAAAACTGCAATCCTTTCAAGCTACACAGAATGACTTTTAACATTCATGTTTCTGGAGTTATAGTTTCCAGATGTTAAAAATTGAAACATAAACCATTTGTCATTTGCTCTAGACCTTTCAAAAGTCTTATTAGACATCTCGTATGCTCTGCCTATCATGGGTAGAACAATAGAGTTGTCCAGCTAACACAATTGCAAAATGCAATAACTGTTGAAATTTTTCTTTTATTTTTTAGACAACTGGTTTCAGTGTCATCATGTTTCTGTTGCTGTGAGGCAGAAAGTTATCCAGCATTCACCTACAGACTTCACAAGAGGAAGACTTCTTTGTGTTGCTTATTCTCACAGGCCACATCTGTTTTCACTTGCACAGCTTTAGCTTGCAGAATGTGTTGTTATGTCTTTTTATTCTTCTTTTCAAAGGCATTTTTAGATAATGTCTTTTTCCTCTTTTACTAAGGCTTGAAGATGTCAATTTTCTCTCTTTACAGACCGAAGAGGAGATCTCTCATGAAAACTTTCCTGTTTTCACAGAGGGAGAGGAACAGAGAATTTGTCAGAAGAGACTAGATTTGCAAGGTATCTACAAGGCACTGGTTACCTCAGAAGTAGACATAAGGATACACAAAATATTTTATGAGTAATTAAGTTAATTAAGGGTGCAATTAAGTAAAAGTTTAAGCTATGACTTTATTGTGAGAACTCACCCCTAGCATTTCGAAATCCTTTTTTACTAACAACTTGCTTGTTTTTCATATAAGCATAGCTTATCTTTGTCCTTGGGGTAATCAAGACGTTGTTTTTATTCCCTTATACTCTCCTCCCACCCAAACTGATTTCTTTTGCTACTGTTGTGGTGCATCTTCCAAATGCTCCTTGCTCTGACAGGGTGAAACAGTTGCTGGCTGCTGCTGCTGCAATCTGCATGAGAGAGGATTTTGTGGTGGTGTTGATGTTTTTGCATCACCAGCAGATGGAAAGGAAGCTGCATTCACAACACACTTTAAGCTACATAATGGCTCTTGAAAGCCAAAGGAGGGTGAGGAAGGGAGTGCACTCTGAGTGCTCTGGAAGGGTACATGCTGTCTCTGCCAAATGTCATGCTGTAGAGAGGTGCCAGCTGAGCAGGGGTCCGAGGAGTGAGTGCCTGTGGGACTCACACTGTTGGTGCTGGTTGCTGTCCTCCTCACCTGACTCTGCTCCAGCTGCAGGGGGTTCAGCGGTGGGACTCAGTCCATTGGACTACTCAGTGTGTCTGTCAGCCCCAGATAATCCTTCTCCTGGTGGTGCTGGAAAGAGGTCTGCACCCTTTCTCACTGTACTGGGGCAGAAATGGTTAGAAGAGAAGGGGCTGCTGCCTTTCCCTCTGTATGCAGGCAGTGAAATTGCTGTCTTGCTCTATACACTCAGTGGAAGAGAGCTATGACTCATTTCAAATCACAGTCCTTGAAGCGGAAGAAATACAGTTTTTCTATGATGGCTTCTTTGTCTTAATTCCTTCCCTTTTTCTTGAAGAGTCTGAGCATTATATGGACAGTCAGATGTTTCACCATCTGCATAATGAGAGGAGGGGAGAAGGGTACAGGGCTTTTTTACCTACGGGGTTGTTTCTCTGATTTTGGTGCAGAAGCAGAGCTCTCTTAAGATTCTGTGCTTGCAGAAGGTCTCTTCCTCACTGGAGAACTGAGGAGTGAGAGTTGTATGCTTAGTGAGTCAGACTTTCCCATACTATGTACAGATGGGTAACCTCTCCATTTTTTGGAGTTTTCAGACATATTCTGAAATAACAGCCTTTCCTGCTTTCCTGGTCAAGACCCACTAAACTAGCAGGTCATGAAAGCAGTTGTAAAACCATGAGAAAATGTGTGATATCTTTGAACAGGACTGGTTTTCAATCTCCACAAACAGTGTTGGTTTTGCACATGTTTAAGTCAAGCTTTCCTTGTGCACATACTCTGGTCTGGTTTGAGAAATGTCTTTGTTACAAAGTGCTTTTGATTTGCAAAGGCCCTCATGTCTTTACTTTGATGCTAGCTCTTTATTCCTTTCTTCCTTTATTCCTACATCCTTCTCCTCTTCCCCCCTCTCTCCCTCCCGCCTTGCCTCCTTTGTCACTCTTTCCCTCCTCCTTTCTTTCTTGCATTATCAGATGTTTCAATAATCAATAGTTCAAACCCAGGGCTTTTCTTGTAAGCACTGTGTTAGGTTTTCTCTTATGGACACTGGCCTATTTCAAAAGCTGGAAATGGACCTTCTCCATTTTGTATTTTGGGGACAGTGGAGAACATTGCTGGTGCTTTCTTTTCACCCCACTTTTCTATTTCTTCATTATAAATTATTTCTCAGGTGAATTTTGAATATCCCTTCCTGAATGAAGCTTTTCTTGCATTTGTTCTTTGAATCCAATCCACCATCAATGAATACCAGATTAATCATACCAAAATCAGCAGTGCCATGGTGAGTCAGAATAGATGGTGTCATGGTTCTGTCTGGGATAGAGTTAATTTTTGCATTAGTATCTGGGATAATGCTGGTGTTGGAATTCCTATGAGAATAATGTTGATAACACACTGATATTTTGGTTGTTGCTAAGTAATGCTCACCTGAAGCCACAATCTTTTCAGTCTCCCAGCTCTGCCAGTGAAGAAGTGCACAAAAAGCTGGGAGGGAATGTGGCCAGGAGAGCTGAACTGGCCATAGGGATATTGCACACCACAGAATGTCATGTTCAGGATACAAACTGGAGGGAGTTGGCCAGGAACTGCTGATTTCTGCTCAAAGATAGTCTGGGCATTGGTTAGTGGGTGGTGAGCAATTGTATTGTGCATCACTTTTTTCTCTTGGGTGTTGTCTCCCTCTCTCTCCCCCCACCTTTTATTTGTTCATTTATTTATTTGCATTGTTTTTACTGTTATTTTTATTACTACATTATTATTATTATTAGTAGTAGTAGTAGTAGTATTAGTATCATCATCATCACCACTCTTATGGCAATCCACTGTTTGTGGAGATGAATTTCTTCTGTGGTTTTCCTGCAAGGTAATGTATGCAATGTGCTTCTGGAGAGTCTTTTCCACTTTCTGCTCTTCACGCTCTCATCTTGCTGTGCTCACATATATCTCACCTATGGGTCTTGTGTACAAAACATTATCATAATGTGTATGTTCCAGGGGCCATGTTTTAGTACCTTTGGCTTAGAGAAAAAATACATGATTGCAACTGTTGTCTTGCATTTATTCTTTAAGCTTAACTTTGTTTTAAGCTTTAAAATGCAGAGACAGTGGGCTCCATTTTGCTCACGAGTACAGGAGAAGCAGTTCTTTTATGTGTGCTGCTCCTTTCTTCATTGTTTCATGGATGTGGTTGAGTGTCTCCATGACAGACTGGGTCAAAATACAAGGGGCTGCAGACCACCTAAATATTTCAGGAAGAGCGGCCTCTTTCCTTTTAATTATTGCCCACCATTCTCTGCTGTTGTGTCGGTCTCTGCATTAATGCATCCTCTGTGTTTGTAACTCTTCCAGGGCAGTGAGGAGTTTCTCCCTGGTGCTCTTTATCCTCTGCCTCACCAAGTGCAGACTATCACTGGTTTAACAGGGGGCCTTTCTCTGGTGACCTGGGAAGAGAACAGCTGTGTGCACAGCATATCACCACTGCTGCCAGCTGTATTGCCTTCTGGCCAGAGAGGGATTGGAAAAATGCCAGGCAAATTTAACTTTTAATAAGACAAACCTGTGGCCTTTGGGTTCAATGCAGGGCTCAGAGCTGGAGAGGTTTTTGTGCCCTCGGGGCTCTGTCCTACTTGCTCAAACACACGTTTTTGATTTCTTACTTTAGCAGCTGTATGTACATGGAGGGGTGTAAATGAAGTCCTTGTTGCAGATGATATCTTGAAATGGATATTGAATTGCAGTAAATAATAGTAAATGGAGGTTACCTGTTTGGAAAAGTTGTACATAGCCAAATCTTCACAGACAGAAACGAACACACGTGTTCAGGAAAACCCAGCCAAAATCTTATATTAAGGCTGAAAAAAGTCACATTTTGTCTATATTCGTGATATACACAGCATTATTATGTTGTCTGTCTCCATTTTGCTTTTTATTTTAATATTTAGCTAGGGAAATTTGCTTGTCCAGAATATTATATTGGGAGTGTGACTCTGATGCTCTGCTGTGTCTCTCATCTTTACAAATACTGCAGACCTCTAGCTGGGTACCTCAGGTTGGTCTTTCACTTCCCATTCACTTATTTGACATAACATCAATATCAGGTAGCATTCAGGTCTGAATACTAAGAAATAATCCTCCAGGTAAATGTCTTGATTCTTAATTTTATTGAAACTAAGGCATGGGAAATATTCTGGTGAATGGTTTACACAGAATTGGGCAAGCAATCACCTGTACAGTTATGAGCAGTAACTGCATCACTGATCTAAATGAACAGTGAGATTCTTAAATGACCTCCTTTAAAGCAGAGGCAGAAGTGTCACAGCATAACAGGTACACACTCCCCCGGGACATGGGAGTCTTGGTAGAAATCCTCTTTTGCCTGATTCAGCAGGATTGGCTCCAAGGTGTCACACATCATTGGTGACTGCCTTAAGTGGTATATGAAGAACTCTGGCACAAAATTTTGTAAATATCTCAGGGCAAGGATAGGTCAAACAGACATTAGAAGTATAATTGCAAGCTAGTTTTTCAATTCTCAAGGAAGAGTCCTACTGCCTACTGAGTTATTTTTTCAGTCTCAAGTGTAGCAGGTATATAACACTTCAGGAGAAATTGAAATAACTTATTTGCAGGGCACTGTAAATTAGAGTTATAAGCTTACTCTTCTGGGAGGCTGCAAGAGTAATTCAAGAACAGTTCTTTGTTTTTGTAGCAGTTTGAAGGACGTGGTTTCTTTGTTTTCCATATTAGTCCTGAAGTTCAATGTTGTAGGGTTACTCCATCCTTCTCTTATTTTATAAATCTGGTCTTGTACTTTTTAAAAAAATATTCCAAAACAGAAATTCTTTTTCACTTGAGTGTTTCTTTTTTCTGGGAAAGAAAAAAGTAATTCAAGCAAATTTGAATTAAAAATATTTAAGTCATTTAAGACAATGAATACCTTCACATAATTGAAAGCATGCACAATGGTGTGCATCAGTGCATGATTTTAACCATATATTACTTATAGAAGTGCAATAGATTTTGCATTGTGTAACTTCGAACATTATGTTTGCATTTGCTAAGGGTTTGGCCTATAAGCAACATATGTGTTGTCATAAATAGAACAATGCTAATGACTTAGAAATAAAGAATGTAATTGCTGCTGTACATCCATGTGAAAGATGAGAGAATCTGTCAAAAGATAAAAATGTTAATATCTCAGCATCTTTACTGTATGGTTGTCAGTTGAAGAATTTTAAACCTTGTTGCTGTACACAGAAAAGAGTGAAATCTTGCCAGAGTTTTGTTGCCTTTGCTGTATCTCTTTTTCTGCCTGCGGACACTCAGGTGACAAGAAGATTCTCTGTCCCAGCACCTTGAGGTAGGTCTAAATTCAATAAAAATGCAAGGACAACATAAATTCTTTAATCTTACATACATATGGCATCTCTTCATAGAAGTGAGAAAAAGCAAGGTAACCAGTGAATCATTGCAGATTTCTATGGGAAAAAGACATTTGAGGCAAAGAGGTATTTTCTAAAGACTTCTGTGAAAATTCCTAAATTACTAAAGCCTTCTGTGTCTTATAGAAAATACCTCTAATGAGCTGGGAAATTGAATGAGACATGGCATGGGAATAATTGCAAGGAATTCTAGTGGACTTATTTGCTGCTATGTCATGTAATTCTTTTTCTTGGTCATTGGTTTCATATTTGCTTTTGAAAGTATTGTCCAATATCTGACCTACAAATTGGCATATGCAATGTGTCTAGGTGCACTTCACAATACTGGGATAATTTTTGTTTGCCACAGAAAACATTCCTGCATCATGTGCTGAATTGTCCCAGTGATTTCTGAACATCTCTCCCTTTTAATTCTTTCTGCCTGTGTCTTTTCTTTGCCATTGGATGAGTTCATCTCTGATGTCACTCTGTTTAGTCAATGGAGTTATTTAGCATGCTGGGTCGAATTAGTCCCTGGTAAGCTTAGATCCTGCTGATATCCAGCTCTTCTTTGGTTTCCTGTGCTGTCCTTGTTAAGGTAATTGCCAGGCTTGACCACCTGTGAAAAGGATGACTTGCACTCACAGCTGTGCCAGAATGGTACTGACTGAATTTGTTCATGGTCTGGTGTTTGGTGTGTTCCCGGCTGCTCTCCTCAGAATTGAAGAGTAAAAATATTTATTGAAAAGAAGAGCTAAAGCTGACCAAAAAAGTAGATCAGGTCAGGACAGGGTTGCCTGCTGTGAAGGGACCAAGGCCAGGTTAGTGTAGGCAGATTGTTGCTGAGGTGGATTTGAAATAAGACTTTTCTGAATATGAACAGGAAGTGAAACCTCCCCAGGGAAGAAAAAGCAGTCCTTTCTTTCAAGTTATGTTGATTCACCAGGTCAGTTCTTATCATAATGCTGAAGCCTCAAGGGACTTTAAGAGAAGATTTCTCACAGATTTGCAGCAACAAATTAAGAGGTTTCTTCCTTCCTTCAGCTCTCTCCTCTGTCTTTTTCCAGAGACTACTATGTTCAGACCAAAACCAGTAAAGAGTACTAGAACATCAGTAATCATAGATGGCTTGGAGTAGGAAAAACTGTGGATTTTAACCTAGGAAGTCTGTGGTGTAGCAAGGGTATAACTGCAATTGTTTTCAGAATGGCCAAGTAGATTTTTTTTCCTTTTTTTTCCTCTCTTTTTTTTTTTTTTTTTTTTTTTTTTTTTTTTTTTTGGTGAGCTATAGTTCCATTCAGCTGAAAAGAGAAAACAAAATGTTTAGACATTTGCATCCTTATCTCTCACCATAGCTATGTGGCATTTCTGGGAGCAGTTTTGGGAGGATATGCAGGGAGAATAACTGTGAGAGAGGAATCCATACCTTTACTGGAACCACATGAAACCACCACCCAGGGTCTTCCTGCACACTAGCATCTCTTCTACAGTATAGCACTTTGATATTTACTTCCCCTTTTATTCATACAGTTAGTTAATTTTAGGCTGAATGGGGAGTATTTTTAACCCCTTTTATACAGAGAAATTAATTGTCAATCACATAAGAAGGTAATTCATCTAGGTTGAAATAAAATAATCTTAATCTAGTCAAAGTCCTAGTGACATAAAGATTATTCCCAGGGCATTTACTTTATCTATTTGAATTGGCAAAATGCACCGCAGAACTGTTAGCGCACAACAGAACTCACTAGAAGGAACTCAAAAGTTCCTGGGTCATTTTCTGTGTCACTTCTAGGAGCTGTTATCCCGACCTAGCATCTTGAGAATGTTTTATTAGAGACCTTGTGGAGTTTAAACATCAAGTGTACATAATTCATGAAGGACCTGCAGAGGGTATGATAAGAACAGACTTCTTTGTGCCCCATTCACCATTAACACATGGTCAGTGGAGCTGATCAAAATAACACTTGCTGAAAAATACAGCTTCATTCTTCAGCTTTCTTTTTTTTTTTTTACTCCAGTACTCACCTGCTTATAACAAGAGGAGCAAAGTTCTTCATGCCATTAGAATTTAAAGTCTGGTAACAAGTAGGTACTTACAGGAAAAAAATGATTGCCTAGGCTGGTGAGAAATGCAGCAGGTGAAACTATAATCACCAGGTCCCATATTTAGCTCTAATCCTGCTGGCTGATTCCTTAAAAATCCAGTGAGGGCAGAGGATAGCAAGAGCCCCACAGAGTGGGACCAGTCCCTCTGAGAACTCTGGCAGCCTCAGCAGGACTGTCAGAAATCCCAAACATCCATCCATTCACTCTGAGTCCACACCTCACTCTTACAAAGGCTGCATTACCTGTGAGCTCTTGTTTCTTTCCAGAAACCTTCCTGTCTTCTCTACACATATTCCATTCATTTGTGACAGTTTCATTTATTTTCCCCCAGACTGCCCATGTAAGGGAATATCCCTATCCAGAATATGGATATGTTGGACTGAAGCCATTAGCTCTTAATCTGAGAGCAGGAATTTATAGATTTGCAAGTGCATGCTTGATTAAGTAATACTCAGTGAAATGCAGGCATGAGTCACTCAAAACATGCCACTTGTAAGAAGGAAAATATGTAACAAAATATGTGTGTCATATTTTTAATACTCCATGAAGGGTTGATTTGAATGGACCTTGTAGCATTTGGTGGGTTATGCTTTTTTTTTCTTTTTTTTTCTTTTTTTTTTCTTTTTTTTTTTCTGTCTCCAAAAAAGCCTTATTTTTTACCACAAGCCTTGATTTCTCCAGGATTGTATTTTGGTACTTCATGGTACTATGGTGTTTGCTGTACTTCAATTGTTTTCCCTAACATTCCAAAAACATTCTGAATTGTTTGAGCACAACTCTTGAAAACTGCAGCTATTGAAAGATTAGGTGTTTTCAGAAAATAATTCAGTAGTTGTTGGAGGCTATGTGCTTTTGAAGGTCCGGCTCTGCACTTTCCCAGCCCATTGTTTGGAGCAATTCTGCTGCCTTATATGCTGTATGAATTCTGGACTTTGACTGTGCTTGGGATGAAATTTTAAGTTCATGAATATTACATACGTGATGTGATAGCTTTGAGGTACTGCTATCACAACCAAAATGCTACTGTGTGTGGCACTGTTTAGACACAGGGAAGCAGACCTAAGCAAAGAACACAAAAGGGATTTTTGGCGTTTTATGTTAGAATTAACACAGCATGTGCCAGACAACATGAACTTTAAGCA
The DNA here is from genome assembly GCA_013397795.1 of Orthonyx spaldingii. Taxonomy (NCBI): domain Eukaryota; kingdom Metazoa; phylum Chordata; class Aves; order Passeriformes; family Orthonychidae; genus Orthonyx; species Orthonyx spaldingii. Next base: position 106,716 of record VZTJ01005810.1, on the reverse strand, counting down.
GCTTCCATTCCCTTTAGTAAAGACAGAAAATTGTGTAGTATTTTGCTGAATGTTAACAAGTATCTAAATTTCTGTGGCACTGAATTGCTTCTGAGGATGTGATGGCCCCAGTGAAAGTATCAGAATGCGTAATTCTGCAAAGGTGCTGTGAATTTCAAATCAGAGTATTCATGGACAGATATCAGACATAAAGAAGAATGGAGATGTCCACAAATACAATGATAAACCTTACTTTTGGATTTCAACAAGTAGAAAGACTGGATTTTTTGTTTCTCATTTGAAAAAAATCAAATCTGTTAATTTCTTTCTGACTTTGTTCCTTCCTTCCTTTTAGAGCCAGAATAAGGGACAATCCATACTACTAATCCCTGTACAGTAGTCAGGAATATAACTTTTGCTTGGAAAAGTGTCTGAAGAAAGATCACACTTCAGGTCTTGCATATTAATAGATATTGATAATTTGTTTTGGGCAGCTGGTGGTTTTACTGAAGCACACTGCTACTTTCCACAGCTTTACATAACATAACAGGAACAGGCTGAGCCTGCTGGCGAAGGGATAGGAATGGAGTTACCCCCAGAATTTGCACCCTGACAGGTAGACACTTTCAGCTGCTCTCTGAACCCACGCTGTTGGAGATGCAGGTTCCCTGCACTGGTTTAATCTGGAATCACATTCGTTTTCTTCCCAGGGAATGGTATGGGCTGTGTTTTGGATTTCTCCTGAACACCGTGTTGAAAATACAGGGATGTTTTTGTTACTGCCGAGCAGTGTTTACACAAAGCCAGGGCCTTTGCTGTTCCTCACATTGTCCCTTCATCCAGGAGGCTGGGGGTAGACAAGGAGCTGGGGGGACACAGCTGGGACAGCCCATCCCAGCTGAACAGAGATATTCCAGACTGCATAATGCTCAGCATGGAGAGCTGTGGGGAGGAGAAGGAAGGGATTCATGTTCAGAGAGGCAGCGTTAGTCTTCCCACGTCCCTGTTACCAGAGCCCTGCTTTCCTGGTGATGACTGAACATCATACAAAGTGGGGAATGAATCCCTTGCCTTGCTTTGCTTGTGCACACAGCTTTTGCTGTACTTGCTTAAGTGTTTTTATCTCAGCCCATGATTTTTCTCACTTGCACCCTTCCAGTTCTCTCCCCCTCACCCCCACTGGCATGGAGGGAGTGAGTGGGTTGGGGCTGAGTTGTCATGTGGGGTGAAATCACATAACCTCTGAACTTCCCCCACAGGCAATGCAAAGCTTCAAAAATCTCTTCTGGGTCTCCCTCAGTACCTAAACAGATGCCTCTGAAAGGCTCCAGGCCACAGTAGAAAAGACGTTCCTTAGGCTTTCGAAAGGAATTTTAGATTGCTTGAGGAAGTGGTGAACACAAAGCTGCATCTGGAGGTCTCTCTTCACAGGAGGCCCTGGACTGGGATGAGGAGCTTGAGGATTTGGAATCTATGGAAAGCAATTTATTTTATTTTTCATCTTTTATAACCTCTTTCTGAAAATAGACTTGATTCCCTTAGATTGCTTTATGATTCTTTGTCAGAGTAGTCTGGGTATCATGAAATACTGAAGTATTTAGCTCCCACTTCAGCACATTCAAATTTTATTATCTTCATTTTAGAGGTGAGGCATAACAGGATCAAAACTGGAGAGTATAAAAACCAGATTCTTGGTTAATCAAGGTTATTAGCCAAAATGTGAGGCATCATCCATCGGTTCACAAAACAAACAAACAAACAAACAAACATACAAATCCATAAACCCTGCCCCCCCAAATGAAAACCGAAATAAATTTGACAGGTTTTTTTGCCATTGGATCCACTTGTCTTACAATTTGATGATAACCTGTAGTGCTGACCTCTGCATCAAATGAAAGTGGCTTTGCATTTATCTTTATGTGACACTGCCACTATTCCTAATTTTGGAAAGTCAGCTAGTGATTGCACAGAAGCTGACAGAGAAGAGTTTATACAAAAATGATGATCTTCTGATTAAAACCAGAATAACTTCCATACATGGAAAGAGAATAAATTAACATTCTGGCACTTCATAACCCATATCTGACAATGCAAACTTCACTATTACCTGAAGAATATGTGTCCCCCCTGAGCTGTACTATGTAATGATTCAAATCTGGGCAAAACACTAGAAAGCAATATTGGAACAAAGTTGTGTAAAAACCCCGAAAAAACCAAAAACCCAAAGAAACAACAACAAACAGTCACACAAACAACTCCCCCACCCAACAACAAAAAACTGAACCAACAAAAAACCAACAAACCAAAACAAATCTTCAAGAAGAATCCCTAACGTACACATTTCTGACATTCTTTATTACAGGACTAGATGCTCCCTTGCAGTTATCAGTAGACAAGAACATTTTCAGGGATATGCCACACTGCACTTAAAGGAATCAGAAATGGATGAGTGCCAATCATTTTCAAGATATAATTTCAGTTAAAAAAAAAAGCATTTTGTGTGCAGGTTTCACAACAGTAACACATTTGTTTTTTCAGTGTTCTTTAGACATGTTCCAGCTATGAGCACTGCCGTAAAGACAGAGGGTTCAAAAGAGAAAGAGCCAAACTTGGGGAAGGGTTTTTGTGTTCAGTCATAGGTTCTGTCATAGCAAACACATTTTGAAGATGGGCATACAGAAGGGTATCACTATTCTTTGTCCCACAACTTCTTTTACTTTAGTAGTATAATTTAGTCTTGGGGATATTATATATATATATATGCAGATAGGAACAATGTAGGGCAAGCACAACTGACCCTTTTTGATAGCCAGTGAAGGCACAGAAGCTGACTGAGAGGAGTTTCTGTTCAAGCAGTCAGCAGCCTCTCAAAACAGCAAAGTTAACATTTCTGTGCTCAGCTAGGATAGCTGCTGTTAGGAGCTGAAAGTGGAACATAACATAATCCATTATGGATGGATGTTTGAGAAAAGAGGTGTTCTCAGCATAGATATACTTTGTACTAAGCAGTCATAGGAGGCTCCTACATCCAGAGGGATGACTGACTTTGCAGAAGACAGGCACTGAGCCTGTGGCAGCATAACAGAAGTGTTAACTGAAAGGCATCACATTAACCTTGTTTTTTCGAAGGGCATGAAAGATAAGGTCAAACAGCAAAAAACGACAAGTGAGAAGAAATCAGAAACGAGCAAAGGTTCTAACAATGGAATGAAAGACAACTTCAGTTTACAGCAAAATACTCTTTTTCAAAGAAAACCAAAAAGAGACAGTAGTCAGACCTGCCAGTCTTTCAACTCAGAACTTTGTTCCTTGAAAGACACGCTCCGTATGGAGGGGAGATGCAGACCCTCTCCCACAGCAGGCTGTAGGACTCCCAGGTGTGCACTCTTCCTGCTGGAATAACACCTCAGATCTCAGATGGTTATATTCTCTCTCTCAAGCTGTAAATACACTGTACCATACAAAGAGTTTACAGAAGGCTCTGAGGAAAATAAATGAGGAGTAAAGGAAATTTTTTCAAACTTTTCCATACACCTATTGCCAAGTTGGCTGCAACTGCAAGCAAGACAGAAAGCAGAGGTAGAAATACAATTCTCTTTTCTGCCACAAGTTTTACTTTTTGTCTGCTCAGTCCTCATCCTGCTGTGTGATGTGGGGCAGTGAGGAGGTTGCTGTTCTTAGTAGTGGATATTTTTGATCTCAAACAGGTAAGATAACAGAAACAGCCTAAAGCTGCCAGTTTATTGAACAATGGACTGAGACAGAGACATTATGAGTTGTCTAGAGGTGGTCACCCCATTAATGCAGGAGCCATCAGAAGTTTGAATGCTTTTCTGAAGATCTACAGCCTTTCCTCAAGAAGAAAGGAAGATGCTGTTGCAGGCAGCCATTTGGGAATGCAACGGGTATTTACTCTGAAGCAAGACTGTTCTCCAGAACGTTTCAAAATTAGCGTGTTTTAAGGCAAGTTATGGGATCTGTTCCAAAACATCAATAAATCATTTGCAACAGAAAGGTTAGACTAATCTCATTTTGGGTGCTTAGTGTTGTGTTGACTGAGAGCACAGATTTAGCCTGTTTATCTAGGCAGGATATAAATAGGTGTTAAATCACACACAAATCTTTTTATAATGAAAAAGTTTTAGTATAGAGGAAGAAAATCTAAGAACTGCATATGTGATCTTCCCTGAACTGCAGGAACTCGTGCACTCCATGCTGAAGCATGGCAGTCAAACTCTTCCCTCCTACCTTTTTATCTCTGTGTCAATCCTGTTGTCACAAAGGTATCTGCAACTTAACGAATGTGTGTCTACCAGGGGTGCTGCTTTGCAGAGCACAGGAGTTAAGGCTGCAGGCAAGGAAAACAAGCCTTGCATAAAAATATTGGTTTATTTCCTAGATAATTTCTAGGCATACTGAACTAGTCTTGAGCCAATCACTTCTACATAAGCTATGAAAATAATTTATATTTGGCTCTTCTGGCTATTCCTGATGGTCTACAGAGAAGGAGCATGATTAACATTTTGCATTATCAAGTCCAAATTCTGTTAGTTGATGATATCTGGCCACCTTCTTCCTTCTCCTCCTCCAAAGACATCAAAGCCACTGTATTCAGTTTACTGCTGCCAAATTTCTTTAACTGATCAAACTAGACCTTGGCGGTGGGGATGGAAGTGGTGGGACAGAAATTATTTCTTATGCCAAATTTGGAAAACCATCTGTTAGCAAGCAAGGTGTGTCAGCCACTCCATTATCCACGTACAATCCACACACAGGTAGATCTAGGATCTCCTGAAATTATTACCTGTTCTAGTTAAGCTTGAACCACGAGGTCTGAACTTCAAGAGTGTTTGAAAACCTTAACGTGGTTTCTTGCTCGGGAGATTGGTGAAGCTGGGAGAAGGTTTCTGTGGTCTTCCCAACTTGTTTAATGTTCGCCATGGATCTCTGGTGGGCTCCTGGGGAGAAATACTGAAAGGAAAAGCTCAGCAAGGAGCCATGTCCATGTGAGCAATTGTTCACCAGAAACAAACTGCAGCCCCAGGAGCAGGAACACTGAGGGAGCTTGGGGTGCTGCCCTGAGAGAGGCAGGAAACAGAGGATGGAGTGGCACAGAGGTGTTGTGGTCATGCTCTGCTTAACACAATGGAATAATGGGAACTAAGCCAAAGGAAGGTCCCAACTGGTGCCTGAAAGCTGAACTTTGCTTTATTAACTCAAAAATACATGTTGCTTTTCCAACCTGGTGGCATTTGCCACCCTGTCATATGTTAATGAAGGAAAACCTGCACATGTTTCACAGATGTGACTAAAATCACTCAGACTCCACCTGATCATGAAGTGTCATTAGCTGGAATTTTGTCTTGTATTACTCTTTCCTATGATTTGTGCCTCTGACAACATCAGAGCACACCCAGGTGAAAGTAACCTTAATCAAGGGTGAAGTGAAGCTTAGTGAAACAGAATTTAGTTAGTCATTGGCTTTAGTATATCTAGTGCTAATGCAGTGAGTGAATTTGGCAACAGAAATTCCGAACCTGCATAATCTGTTGCATCAACAAACCACACTACTCATGAATCAGCAATCGTGCAAGTCCTTACTGAATAAAACCAGACTCACAGTGCCAGATTGGTCATAATCAGAAACGAAGCCCAGCCGTGCTCAGCCACTCTGATCTCTGAGTGCCAGCTGGAATCCAATTGGGTTTATTTTCTGCCAAATTTCATCCTCTAATGCAATAGGAAAAAAAA
>VZTJ01005810.1:60892-100958 GCA_013397795.1 Orthonyx spaldingii | reverse complement strand
AAAAAAAAAAAGCATAGTCAGCAGGATTGCCATGGATGAACTGCTGCAAAAATATAACAGTGCATAATTCTGAGAGGGAATAGAATGGACCCAAAAATTTTGGGAAAACGAGCATAAAGTGGTATAGTAGATAGAAAATTGTAGAAGTGTGCAAAAAGTTAAAAAATACAATGGCAAAAGAATTGTTTGCACAGTGTTAGAGATTCACTTATTTTGTACACAAAAGAAAATCAAAACATACTTTCTCCACCTGAAAATTCCAGATTTAGAATACACTGCTTTGAAATCCAAAAATGATTTATTGAAAACATTAATGAGTTTTGAAAGAGAGTACTAAGAAAAGCTCGGCACATGAGTAGATCTCCTCATGACTGAAACCCAAATCTTAAAAACAGGGAATAAGGAATTCAAAAAGGTATTGTCTCCAGCTGAAAACTGAGAAAAGCAGCTGCAGGAAAAATGAAGCCTCAACCGAACCTGTTGCCATTCTTGGTTTTGACTAAAGAAAGCCAAAAAGTGGAAGACTGCAGACCCCGAAATATGGCATGGAGACATCTGGCACGGTGATGACAATGAGGAGAGGGAGGAAGGTTCTGATTGCCCCAGTATCCATCATTTCCATCCTTATGAGGCCGAAGCAAGCTTTTGTAAACTCCCTTTTTGACACAAGGGCACAGATGCACTGATTACTATGAAAGCAGCAGACAACCTAAATATAAAGGCTAGTCACAAAAAGTGAAAACTGCAGGAATAGACAGAACTTTAAAGAATGCCTCACTGCAAACATGTCCTTATGGCTCCCTGGTGATCAGAAATTAACCAGTGCTTGGTTGGTGCCACTGAAACCTGTATTTCAGGGTATGATTTGCTGTATGACAAAACATAGAAACTCCCCAATGGGTCAGTCTGCAGTTTTGCTGGATGAGACAAAGGAGAAAGAGCATCTTTCTATCCTGAACAACTGAGGTAAGATATGGGATCTTAATTAATTGTCCCACTTAATTTCATCAAATGTAAGTCACATTCTAAGTTAAACATTTAATATACCAGTTTGTTTGCAAGATTACATGCTTAGCAGCAGCACCTTCACTACATTTACAAAACACTCCTTAACTCTGACAACCTTCTAACCTTTCCCTGGGTATTTGCTTGCAAAGTCAACCATTTGACCAAGAAAGATGCAGAACTTTAGTTCTGCTTCATTCCAGTGAAGAGTTTCAGTCTCACTTATACACACCAGAAAGAAGCATGTTGGTGTTTTGCAGATGTTGCATAATCCAATATCAAATGGCTCACAGACCCAGTTAGCATCCAACTGATTTATTCCAGGCACTCAATCATGTTTCCAGAAGAGTTAATATAAAATACTTGCTCAGACCCTCATCACTTCTTGGTATTCCTCTGATGTTACTTAGCAGGGTGTCAAAACTGACAGCAGCTTTCTGGCCCGTTTGCCTCTGGATCTGCATCCCTGCTTACAGTTGCAGATGATGTGGTGATCTTTGCTTGTTCTCAACACTCTCTCCAGCACTTTCCATCACTTCAGCTTCAGAAACCTTTGCTTCCATGGCTGGCAGAAGCTGTGGCTGTCTCTCTATCAAAGACAATAAGGATACAAAAAAGTGGAACATTAATATATGTGATTGGTCAGAACGACTCACAGTTCCATACAGTTTCTGGGTCTGTTACATCTTGTTCTTTGGATACTATTTCAGAAGTGCATAATTCTACCCATCAGCTTTCCACCAATGCCTGGTGTGAAATGAATATGATTTATTGCACTAGTTTCCCATTAAAATGCACTGCAAGAGATAAATTCATGGAGCACTAATATTTGCCCAAGGTAGCATATTTGGGCATGGAAGGATACCCAGACTTGATGAAAGAACTGAAGCTGAAATCGACAAGACAAATTTTAAATATTTGTGCATCCTTCTATGTTACTTGCTGCTTACTGGCACAGGCTGTTCAGCACAGGGACTGTTTTCTGGAGTCTGAGTGTCACTGAGCTGCAGTTCCAGGTGGGATGCTTCTTTGCTGGACCTTTCTAGCACTAGGTCAGTCATGCTGCCTCTTGTTCTCTAGAAAGAATACCCATGCTGCCATCAACCCAAGAGATTCAGTGTCACAGCAGAATGCTTGCAGTATTTGACAAAAAGTCTATGCAGTAAGAGTCACCCCTACCTTTTCTGATAACTTTACCTCTTTGTTCTCAGTCTGATTGTCTGTTGTGTGTCTTAATCTGCTGCCTAAAGTTATATGGTTGGTTAATGGAAGAAATAACTTCCAAGGAGAGACAGAAAATTTGTTTTCCTTTTGATAGCCCTGACACTTATTGGCAGCATGGTGTACAAAAAAAGAAAACCAAGGGGATTTTGTACCCTGATTTCTGCTCTTCTGTACCCAGAACTGAATTAATCTTGAGCCTACCTTCTCTGTTGTAAGAATCTTGAGACAAATTAAATCAGGCCTTACAGATGATTGATTCAGGCAAGCGCAACAGAATTTATATTGCCCAGTGGAGATAGGTATCGATTGTTGCATGTTTCTCCAGAAACTTACAGATAACAAGGAGAGGAGAGAAAGACTGTCTCCTGTGATACTATTGTTCAAAGATACATGGTACTTTTAAAAAGTTTGTTGGAAAATAAAACTGATGCAGCAGATCACTGATATATTCACCCTTTTTTAATCAGGAATGTCCACTTTAAAAAAATTTCCCTCCTACTCAGTAGAAAACAAGGTGAAGTCAGGGAAGGGGTAACCAGGGAAAAGTTTCTAAACTTGTTGCCATTGGAAGTTCACTTTATCAGCTGCTTGTGTTTCTTTACTATGGCATCTTCAAAGTCATTGAAGGAGGGTGAAGTGAGCCAGTAGAAGCCCTCTCTGTGTTCTCACATGGTCCTCAGGAAAGAAGCACTACCTGCAAAGTCTGTGACACAAGATTTTAAGATGAATCTACAGCTTGTGCTGTTTCCAGAAGGAATCTGTCTCTTGCAGCTGGGAGGAAGAAATTAAGGTGATACTGAGCAAGGGGTTCTGCTATTTGTGGTGTAAGGCATGATGAGACCATGCCATGTAAAAATTTAAGAAAGGGAGACTTGCTTTCCAGATTATCCACAGATTACTGGACCCAGGGCTGACTAGACCTTGTCCTTCTTAGTCTGCTTGTTATCTGTCTTCCAAGTCCTTGCAGGACCTTAATGATGCAGGTTCACAGATAATCTTATAGAGAAACCAATTTGACACAATAAATCTGCTCATTTTCAATATGAACTTTCACAACCACAGATTCACAGTATGGTTTAGACTAAGTCTAGGAACACTGGTGATCACAGACTCACCAAGAGTGCAGTTTATTGATTGCTACAACAGAACTGGATTCAGAAATTATGATTTAGAAGCACACTAGTTACCATGGAGTGAAACTTACCTGATAGGCATCCTCATGGGGACAGATGGGTACAGCCTGTCAACTGTCCCAGGACAGAAGAGTGACATCCCTCCTCTCTTAAGTTACATTTATATTGTTTCTTTTGAGGGTGAGGGAAAGGTAAAGTTGGTGGCATTTCATGATCAGATGGACTTTGAGTGACTTTAGTCATATGTGTAAAGCATTTACAGGTTTCACTTCATTAGAGTATGCAGAGCATGAAAAGCAACATGTATTTGTGAGTTAATGGAGCAAAGTTCAGCTTTTGGGCACTGGTTTGGCCTTTTCTTGGCTTAGCTCCCAGTGGCTGCATTGCTTTAACCAGAGCATGGCCACAACACCTCTGTGCCACTCCATATCCTCTGTGTCCTGCCTCTCTCAGGGCAGCACCCCAAGCTTCCTCAATGTCTCTGTGGAGGCTGCAGTTTGTTTCTGGTGAATTATTGCCCACACAGACACTTCTCCTTGCAGAGCTTTGTCTTTCAGTGTTTCTCCACAGACTGAAGTGGCACATGTACTTCTTCTGCCCTGGATTGCCAGCACTTAACAACAGCTACCCTCGAGATGGAGGTTTCTGATAGACCTGCTTGGAGGCATCCTTCTGCCAGCTGAAGATCACAGTTTCTTTACTGTATGTGGGGCACAATTGTATTGGTCAAAACGGGATATTTGTTCTTGTCATATGCAAAAAAGGAACGGCTGAAGAAGAAGAGAGTGACAAGAACAATTGCCACTTCTATCTGTCCCAGTTATGGTGAAATACTGCACTTATGGCTCTTACTGAGTATGTGTCTTGCTATCTTAGATTTTACTGTTATTCACTGGCTCTGGTACACTCACTATCTTCTAGCCATTCCTGAGATTCAATTCTCCTAAGACATTCTCATCCTGAAACAAAAAAGTTATAATTTTAACTATAGTATTTTGTAGCTGCTTTCTCATACTTGGACCCCCCGTGTTTTATTTTCCCAACCAGATCAGTAAAGAACTAAGAGGCTCTAAAATCTTCAGTTTGCACATACAGAAGCCTTTATGGCTCAGATATTACAGGTAATGATGGGTCTTATATATCTTTACGACGTAGCAGTCATAAAACTAAAAATCATCACAGTATTCAAGATGAGCTTTTAATTGTGCTCATAACTCACTGAAAATTCCTCACTATCTAGCCAGCATGTTTCTCAGGTCAAACATAAAACTTGTGTTTGATAGCTGGGAGAACAGAGAGAGCTTAGGACTAAGGTTGTTTTGTTTTGTTTTTCCTAGCTAGATTCAAAATAAAAGAAAGCCGAAAGGTTTTAATCACAGATTTATGTACTTATCTGTACAGGTAACATCCCAGTGGATACTACTGAAGCCCTATAGATCTCAGTAGCCTCTTTGCTTCTGTGCTACTGCTAAATAACCCCTTTCATATTTCCTGTAATGCATAGTAGGGAGACCACGCCATATTCTTGGCAGGTCAGGACAAGTTTGGTTTCAACCTGAGGATATTGCTATTCAAAGTCTTTTTATTTGTTGTTGTAGTTGTGTGTTTTTTGTTTTGTTTTTTTTGTTTGTCTGTTTTTAAACTCTAGCATTTACACCCCTCACTGTGTTGCCCATCCTAGTTTAAACCGTCTCCTTCCAAAATCATTAATTTTTAAGCAGACCTAAGTTCCTCCACCTCCCTAGAATACTTAGGTATTCATACAAATGTAGACAAACCTATCCTTAACATAGCCAGGAGAGTTTCTAATTAACTGGGTCCAGATTATCTCCCTTTTCTCTTAATGGCTTCTTAAAGAATGATTTTCTGAGTAGTGAGAGAACTGAGTCTTTCTGAGAGGCCATTAAAGACAAACTTCAGAAAAAGACAGATGTTTGCAAAGCCTAAATATTCCTTCTGCTAGACTACAGAGGTCTTACATTGTTTTGCCTTTTAAACTTTCCAGTACTATGGCTTAGCTTTTACAGCTCCTCATTTAGTGTGAAACTGAAGGACATTTCCAAGGTAACCGAGTCTAACACCGTGAATTTCCCAGAGGCATTCATGTGGATGCTGCTAACAGATGGCGATTCGAGACTGAAGCGCTTGAGTAACCCAGCTGATCTTGGGAAAATAGAAGGAGCAGGGAGTGGTTTCTGGCCATCCTCATCCCAGGTGTCATCCTGTCACCTGCATCATCTGTACCTGTGGCCTTGGCTAATAGAAGTCACCTTGTGTTTAGTCCCTAAGTGTCTTTACCATGAGAAAATTCATTGTCAGAAGGGTGGCTTTTAGAAGTGGTCCCTGTGATGTGGGAGGTCAGTTTAAGAAGTTTGTCACATTCTCAAAAGCACACAAAAACTACAGGGAACACTCAGTAAGCACGAACACAAGTGCTTTACTTCCAGAAAGTTATTGCATTAAATTTTTCACCAGCTCAGACTGAATGTATTTTGTCATATTTAAAAGATTTTTTTTTCCTGTGTCAATTACTTAAATTCTTGTAGCATACAAGTCTAGCTGAAAACAAACAAAAAGATTATCATATGTTGGAATGTAGAAACATACCTGAAATAGGACAGTGGGAAAGATCTTCAACCTGACGACCACAATTATGCACATTTACCACTAGGAAAACTTAGTATTTTCCCAAACATTTTCATTTTCTTCTTCTAGCTTTTTAGTCTTTTCCTGTACACTTACTTGACTTTCCTTCATATAGTCTACCCTGTGGAAAGTAGATCTGCTCATCTTATACATCAGACTGTTGAACTCTTCACAGGGAATAGCAATCAAGACAGGCAGCATACAAAAAAAAAACCTCAGAAAGCACCAGATGGTTGCAAAATACACTGTATTTTACCACTGTTCTTCTTTCCTTCTGAAACACGGGAGTTTGTTTGTGTGCAGCTGCATCTATTTCAGAATCTCCTTCCCTTTCTGGTACTTTCTTTCCTTTTCCTATATCACAGAACAATTGAGGTGGGAAGGCAGCTCTGCAGATCATCTGGCCAACCCCACGAACCAGACAGAGGAGGAGCAGATTGCTCAGAGTTGTGTCTGGCTGAGTTTTGAACATCTCCAAGGATGGAAACTCTACAAACCCTCAGACCCTCTGGGCAACCTGTTCCAGTGCTTGTCCACTCTCCCTGTAACAAAAATGTACTTTGTTTTTGGTTTTTTCCCCTTAAACTTTAAAAATGGAGTTTTCTGTGTTTCAGTTTGTATCTATGATAGAATAACATTGATGAAAGCAGAAATGGCTATATTCTAAATGCAAGAATTAGAATCCTTTTTTGTTAAATTAATGAAAAGAAAGCCACAAAGCTTTTCTTCACATAGGTTTGATTGGCTTGCAGTTACTTATGCACAACATTAATTAGGAGGCAGACATTCCACACTTACCAGGTAGTTAGAAGAATCTGATTGAAAGAGCAAATATTCCGGTGGACTCTCAGGAATTTGAATTAAAAGTATGACTTGTTCAGGGTGTAAGCACGAGCTTTCAGACAGGAAAATATTTCTCCTGTCAGTTCTTAAGTTTTTATATTGAACTTCTGTGATTCCTATGTTTTTTGGTTGTTGCCTTTTCCCCCAGCATACGAAGCAGTCTTTGTTAATTTATTTTATTCTATTGTTAAGGTTTTTTTTCTTTTCCATTTTTTTTCTTTTCCTTTTCTTCTCTCTCATGGTTCTCTGGAGAAGTTTGAATAGCATATATTTGAAAGGCAGCTTTCATCAGGTAGCAAAATCAATGCGTCTGAGCTGCTTTGTGGGAAGAATATGTTTTGTTTGTCCCTCTACCCAGGACTAGGAAAGGAGTACCATGATACTCTCCTTTGCCTAGAAAATGGGAACGGCATAGGTCAGTGTCCTGCTGCATCTTCATGGGAAGCTGAAAACAGCTAACAGCAGATAGGAGATTGTTTTCTGCAGCTGGTGTGCCTGCAGATAATCAGTCCTTGACTTCCTCAGTCCTCTGTGTTTGTAGGAAAGAAAGGATATGGACTGCTTTAAGAGCAAATGGTGATATTAGGGAAAGCTGGCTTCCTGAAGACCAAGGCCACAGGTGTGCACCTCTGTGAGGTCTCTGCAGTGTCTCATGAGGGGTCTCTCATGTGTTCTCCCCCTGCTCCCCTCATTAGAGGAGTCAGTCCAGTACTCATTGCCCATTGTAGAACACTTGCAAATTGCAGCATTTTTGAGACCTCTGTCTTGTTTTTGGAAGACATACAAGGGAGGCTGAAGAAAGTCAGCTGCATTTTCACACCACAGTTTTTCCTAGGACTAAGAATTAACCATTTGCATGCAGTTCATCTGCTTGAAAAGGATATAGCTCCTTGTTGTCATAACTATGTTTCTGTGTAGCCACAAGCCTTTTCTGCAAAAGTATCTATTTTTTTCTGGTCCCTCCTGGGCTGAGCTCACACAGGCACTGGGTGGGGTGCCAATCTCCTCACAGGGGTCTGCAGAATGTCAAGTGTACAGGCCTTCCTGCTACTACTGAGGTACCAATTGTAGTTCCTAAAATATCTTTTTGTGCCCCTTTTCATTCAAGAACGCTCTGGTTTTTTCTAATTGGGTATTCTTTTCTCACATGAATTTAGTATTGAGACTGGTGTAAAAGGTGCTTTCCTTCTTAAATCTCAATAGAGGATACTTTGCACCTCTTTTACTCCATGTCCTGCCTATTTCTAATGGAAGTCACACATCTGAAAACCCTTTTAAAAAGAAAACTGGAAATATAGCTGTATTTCCAGTTTGAGTACTTGGATGTCTGGTGTTTTGACAATCTACCACGACACTGTAGTTTGCATAGCTAGAACTATGATAATCCTGCTTTTTGTTGAATGCTAGAAAACAGTGATTGCTACCTATCAACACATTATCTTACATTGATTTAAGCTGTCTGCCTTTTCTGAGGCATGAACAAGAATAACTATGCTTTGAAATCTGTTACTTTAACATGTTCTTAAAGATTTTAGTAACATAGGTTTGATAACTTTCCTGTAGAACTGTTAATAATTATTGCACTTTCAAGTGACTGATTTGTTTTAATGATCTGTAGCCTAAAAACTTAAAACTGTTTTATACTGTGCAAATTGTCCTTCCTTGGGGTAAACATTGTATAAGTCTATCCCTACTTTGAAAAAGACTTATTTTAAGGGTAAAAATCTTTAAGCTAGGTTGAGTGTAATCAAGTAATTAAGTAAAAAAATTACTTAAACAAGTCATCTTGAACGTCTGTGCTACATAATAGCTGGCAGATTGTGGTAAATTGTCAGGTTTGTCTCTGAGTTGCCTAGAGTTGGTGAAGAATTGATGAAGAATAACAAGAGCTGGGCCCTGTGCTTATCTTGCACCTGGCTCAGGCAAGGCCTGAAGACTGAAATATATGTGGAGTGAAGAGTCCTCTCAGCTGATGTTGTTTCAGTGAGACGCAGGAAATATCTGCATCTCTGCACCAGCCACTGGCCTCACTCCCCCTTCACTGTGAGAAACAAGCCTTGTTATAAATCTGGTTTGTTAAGGAGATAACGAAAAAACTCTCTGTTGAAGGTCAGAGAGCCTCTATTGCTGCCTCAGAGGGTGGAGGAGGACCCAAGTGTTTATTTTACCTTTTGTATCAACTATAAATTCTGACCAAAAGCAACTGAGGCTCTCATTTACATATTAGTTTTCGGCCCCCCACCCCGGAGAATGCAAATGAAGGAGAAAAGAAAACATGCCTTACACGTACGACCACGGTCACCAACATCCCACCCTATAACAGGCGATTGTTCCACCCCTTTGGGAAGTGCAAAAATTATAGGATAAAAGAAGGGGGGTGTTGGCAGCAAAAAGAGAGAAGGGGAAGCATCTCTGCTTGCCTGGGATCAGTCCACAGGTTCTGTCTCTTCTCCTCTTTTCCTGAAGGGAAACTTTGGTAAGTTCTGCACCTCCAGCTGTGTTGGAACAGATATGTGGATATTTATATCTGTATCTATACATAGGTTATATTATATGTGTATACATATGTATATCTGTATCTATAGACAGATTATATATATATGATATACTATAAGATATATGTTATATTATCTATATCCCTCTAACAGATCTCTGTTACTGCACTCCGACACTCTGTAGCTTGTGCCCCTCTAACTGGTAGTTCTGAATCTGCCCTCTGTTGCTTCAATGAACTGATCCATGAATTTTTGGGAAATTCAGGTGAATTCACATGACAGTTCGTGATTCTGGATTGTGTAGGTTCTTTATGAACTCAGCCATGGCATCAAAAGCTGGGTAACTGCACTGTTCGTGAGTCTGTGGTCACGAAAGTTCCTACTGAACTGATAGTGCCAAATTGTCTGTAAAGAGAAATGAAGCCCAGCTGCTCCCAGCCCCTCTGATCTCTGAGGACCAGCTGGAACGGAAGGTTGTTGGGTTTTTTGCCTGCCAAAATTTTATAACCTTATCACAACAAACAAGAGAAGGAAATATACCTTTTGAGTGATGCAGAGAATAGAAGAAACCTTTTGTCCATTGCACTCCTCTAACTCTAACAATAGCTTTAGTTAGTCTCCTGTTTGGAGCATTTTATTCTGTTGCAGGACATTGCAAATACACAGATTTTTGCCTAATATAGGGAAATATCAGTTATTAAAACTACAGCTCTGTTGTGAAAACTTTGAGCAAACATCTTTTAGGCTCTGCATAAATTTCCTTTGAATTTGTGCAAGCTTGGCCTGCTTTGCACCATTTGATCCTTACTGGTATCATGAATTGTGTCTGTGTACAGCCAGGAATTCTGTCTCTTGAAGGCAGCTGGCTCTGTGACAGAATTCCATATCCATTTTGACTGTGAAGTTTTCATTTCCCTTAACTTGCAAATAGTACTGAATTTTCCAGGGAGTAGAATACACAGCTAAAATTTGATGTCTCTCTGCTCACAGGCAAAATCCCTTGGATAAATACTTGCCTAATATGTATCATATTTTTGTCTGGTGATAACTAAGTTGCAGCTTCCTTAAAGAAACTGATTAACATCACACAAAAAGAAATTGAGAAGCTACTGAAAAGAACTTTGTCCAGAGATTTGCAGGAAAGCAGAAAAGAATGGGAGAAAAACCCCCAAATATCTTCTTTCCTGTAAGAGGGGAGAGGTAATGCTTTATTCCTTGTTTGTGAGCAGCAGCATATTGGCAGGAGGGATTAAAGTGTTCGCTGTCAGCTGGGAGGGCTCAACATTGCTCAAAGTTTATGTGGAAGACTGGTAGAGAGGTGCATGAAATTCTCCCCTGACCCCTAAATATGCGCTGTCTGAAGTGAATAGCTATTATTTGTAGGAATCCTTGAAAAGTGAGGGTGTCAGTTAAAATACAGCTTTGAGGGATTTTCATGATGGTGGGAAGATGGTTACACTTTGCCTAATAATGTACAATTTTGTGATACTATGCTGTAAATTTCAAATGTGAGAATACCCACAATCTGCAAGGATTACAAATACCTACATGTTATTAAACAGAGGACTGCTACACTTCCAGTACCCCTCTTGCCTATTACAACAGGATGAAATTTTGCTGATTAGAAGAATCTGATTTCTATTATGCTATTTCCCAATACACTGTGAGGTGGCACCATGACATGAGAGAAAATGCCAGTTCTTACTGCAATGCTCTTTATAGTTTAATGACATTCTAATAAATGGCATAACTAACAGTCACCCTCAGAAGACCATTTTATCTATAAGAGAGCTTATTCTGATTGAAGAAAATAATAATATTAATTTACATTTTTAGCCAACACTGTAGACCCTGCATAGTACACCATGAGGAAAAAAACAGGGCTGGATTTACTTATTGAAGTGGGGAGCGGGGGTAAAGAAAGAAGCTCAAATCACAGTAAATCACATTGCACTACAAAACTGTCAAAGTGTTCTGTACTGTCTGGTTTGGATGAGAATATCAGTTTCCAGTCACAGAGATACCTGGCGTCAAACCAGCAAAGGGTCCTTACTGGAGCTTGAAGTTAAAAGATAAAAGTGTCGCAGTTCCCTGCAAGTTGCAGGGGGTTTGAGATTTCAGCAGATTTCAGGGCATGAGGAAGGGTTTCTCCCCAGGCATTAGCACAAGCAGCCTCAGATGTTCCTGTGCTGAAAGAACAGGCAGTGAAACCTAATGCAGGTATTTTCTGAGCACCTGGTTGGTCTCAAAGGAAAATGTTCTTCGCTTCTCACACTGCTCCGCCTTTGTCCTTCTTCCTTGATTACTTCAGGGATCAGGTGTGTGGTTTTTCTTCCTTGGGCTTAATTCCTAGGTTCTGCACAATGCTAAAAACGTGAACTGGCTTTGCCTTGCACTTTCTTTTTATTGCAAACAGGTGCTCTTTCTAAACTCCAGGCATGCAGCTTCTTAAACTTCTGCCATGCCCATTCAACAAAGCACTTTTTTTTTTCACTCCAGATTTGCCAAGAAAATGGGAGTGTCCAAAATGATATTGTGAACTGCCTTCAACTCCAGTAAACTGAATGAGAAGTCAAAAGTGTGTGTGTGGAGCTGGTAGCACTCAACAGACCAGCTGTGCAAAAGCAGGGCTGTTTCAGTTTTGTGGATGTGCTTGCAAGAGATCTGTATTCTAAAAAAAAAACAAACCACCAAAACCAAAGTTGGAAGATGGGATAGGGAGATTCTGTGTTTATGAATCTACTTATACACTTTTCCTTTCTATAGCATTTAATTCAAAGGTTACGATATCCAGCTATAACTCAAGAAACACAAAACTGAAGCAACATAATTTCACCCTCTTTTTTTTCCATGTAATTGCTTATTGTTTGATTCAATGTAAACAATTTTCTTACCTTATAAAGGATTTCCAATCTTTCTATACTTCTAGAATCTAAGGATACAGCTGCAGAAACTGAAGTGTTTGGTGCTGCTATTTCCATCAGAAATTACCTGGAGAATTTCAGGTCACTGGAAAATTTAAAAAATATTTTCATTTCAAATAGGAATGACATTGTATCCAGAAAAAAGAACGTTCCTGTAGAAGGACATTTCTGAGATTAAGAAGTCTTCTGTCTTACAGAATTCAGGTGAGACAAAAGCTAAAATGAAAATATATTAAGTGATGATAAATTAAATCCTACTTTGGTTTAATGTTCTTTGGATGTGCAGAATGTTAAGAAACAGGTTGGTGCACACAGCAGATGTGTTGCTATACGTGTGCCACAGGACAGAGAAGAAGATGATGATGTAATGGCAACTTCAACAAGCAATACTAGAATTTGAATAATAATGAGAACTCTGCATCCTTTCCACTGCAGATCATGCTGTGCAGTACCTTTAAGCTCTCCTGATGAACCCTTTACCTGCTCTGAACACGCTGGGAAATTTGGTGTTCTGGACCATCAAAACCTTTGGAAAATATGTGTGAAAAATAACAAAAAAAGAAGAAACAATGACTAGAATTAGTGGCATTAAATACGTAAAGTTCAGCTATGGCTTTGATGATTCTGAAGCTCTATTATGATGTCCTGAGTCACAAAAATACATTTACTCCATCCTTTTCCACAGGACTGTAATGGAGAGTCCCTCCAGAGAGATCAAAGTAATCCATAACTGATGCTTTCTTTCTGTTTTTCTCCCCCACGGCAAAGCATTCAGCAGAACGAGGTCTAAGAAGAAGAATCATCATATTCCATCAGGTGTGTGCAAACAATCTCCCTCACAGAAAAATGGTGGCGGCAGTGCAGTGCATTGCTGACAGGCTGTGCTTTCAGCTTTCAAGGTTTCTTCAGAAATATACTGAATGTTCATATAGAATGTGATGTAGCTAGATTTTGGGTTGAGTTGTTGTGTTTTCCCCTTCTTATTTTCACTTTTGCTAGGTACACCTTCTTATTCTCTACGACAACTTGAAAAGAATAATTTATTTAATCATTTGTTGCTTGGATACTGTTAGTCTTCTTTGACCTAGAGCTGCACTCCTAAATCAGGCTTACACAAGTTGAATGCAACTCTAAAGTAGCTTTAGATTAAAAATAACCATAGCATTGCAAAGGCATCATTTTTTTCCAAGAATGACATAAATCTGCCCTTGTGATGGGATTTTCTTCTGTGCTCTTCCTGCGGTACAGTTAACAGTCCTAGCAGTTAGAATACAATGCAGATTATTTTTTGAGAAATAGTTTTGATTTTCTTTATAAATAACCATTCTAATGACTATTTATTTTCTTTTGTGCTCTTGGAGAACACCACAGAGATGCAATCCCTGAGGAATACTGTGCACACTTCCCCAAGATTAAAATTTGGATAGCAAAGAAAAACTTCTATTTCATAACCAAATAATCTATAAGCATCTGAGAATCATTTCTTCTGCTAGAAATAATATTGAGCAGTTAAAATACATATTGTTATATAAGAGTCTTTAAAAGACAGATTTCTCTTGGAGAGAAAAATACTAAATGTTGGGAATGCTTTCAATTAGAAGCTTAGTATATGCTTGTACATATCATGTAGATAATTGCAATATTGAGTATTAGATTTTTCTAATAGCAGGTTGAAGGTCAATGGCATCAATGCTTTATATTCACCACTATTTGTTCTTGTTGGGCAGCTAGAAAATGGAAAGATAATGAAAAACCTAGAAATAAAAGAAGAGGTACTACACATGTGTCATCTGACTAAACAACCTCATTATTTCCTGGGTTACTTATTCAGTTCAAGGTTAAAACCTCAAACACTTACAAGCTGATTGTTGACCTATCCATAGAAAAGGAATGTGGAAAGGAAAAAAAAAAAATGCTTCCATCAAAATCTGCAGAATTTTTCTTGTCTTGCTTCCATCTTTTCCCCATTCAACCAGACCCACAAAAACCAAAAACCAAACCAAACCAAACCAAACCAAAAAACCAAAAAACCAAAAAAACAAAAAAACAACAACAACAACAACAAAAACAAACAGGGGAGGGAAAAAGGGAAATTTCTGCCTGGAAAACTGGGAGCTTGAGTAACAGTGTGCATGAATGAATGTGATAATATTACTTACAGCACCAGTTAAAAATCTCTGTCATGCATAAAGGATGTATTTTGCAGAGGACATTGTCTTTAGCTTGAGGAAGGTGTATGAAACAAGCCATAAATTGAGATACAGGGTAGTTTTGCTGAAAATTCCTCATGAACCTTCAGTGCAGAGGAGTTCAGTGAGTCAGGGCTGTTCCAAATTCCTCAGATTGTTATGTAGCCATGTCATCATTCCCCAGTAGGTGGGATAACCCCTCCCACCCTCCTTACTCCGGCAAGGCCTGGATTCGGGGTATTCCTTGAAGAAGAGCTGTGCTACCCCACTGAAAAATTACTGGGTGAATGAGTATAAAATTTGGCTTCCCTGAAGCTTTTGCAGCAAACGACACTCAGGATAACACCCCTGGCAGAAATGCCACCTATGCAACTGTGAAATAATTGTACAAAAATTGAATTTGAAGGCCAGATGTTAATTTCTTCATTTCAGGGACCATCGCTGACTGGCATGCCATCAATGCATTGTTGTAAGCAGGTTTAATGCATTTTAGATGTCCTTACCATGTTAACTGCCTCTGTCTGCCATCCTTCACTGCATGACTGGAAGAAAAACCTTTTCTTTTTATAGGTTCTTCCCTGCATCACTGAATTAGCCATCTACCTCTAGTTAAAACCTAAGTCTGGCTTTGATAAGTGTGACTCCAATGATCACAATAAGACAACTGCCGAGTGGTGAATCAAGATCACAGGAGATCTGTGTAGAGGGAGGTGAAGTAAACCACAGCAGTCAATCACAGCAGGGCTTTTTACCCCACCTCTCACTTTTTTCTCTTTTTTGTATCTAACTGTGTGCCTCCTCCCTTGAGAACCCATGGCAAGAACTTAGTGACTCAGATTTAAAGTCTATTGCCCTTGTACTGTGCAAAACGGTAATGATGAAGAAGGCATTACTTTCACCCTTCAATAAATTTGACTACAGGAAGCATGCAGATCATCTTTACTTTGTATTTTAGATATGTTCTTTCCAGTTTCACAAGAAATGAAAGTATTCTTAGCTAAAAAGCTGGCAGAATAATTTTGAGTTTTTCAGTAAAGCTAATTATAGATTTTTTTCCCTTTCATTCAGAATCTATAACTTTTGTTCTGGAGAGGCCTTATGTTGTCTTCTCTTTTAAAGTTTGACAGAAAAGCTGTTATACCTTTGGCAGACTATCATTCATGAGATCAATATTAATCCAGATTTTAATAGAGCAATTAGAAGGTCAAATACCAGAGATAGTGAAGTTTCTATTAGCTTGAACTGAGCTGAATATAGAAGCCATGAAAATGAGGAACATTTTATTTTTAAATTTATTAGAATGACATAGCTGAACAAGTTCCTCCATCTGTGGCCCTCCGCATAAAGTATGCTCATAAATGACATGTTAACTCAAAAACCAGATCATTTACAAAAAAGAAAGCAAATTGCTCTTGTTTAAGTCTTTCATTGTGTCCTGAGAAGTTCAGACTAATGAATTGGCACTGTAAGTGGGTTAAAGCAAATGAGTAACATGGTATTTCTCACCTTTAGGGCATTTTCTAAGGGAATATTTTAATTTTTCTGTCCCTTTTTCTTGGCTGTTTACAACTTCTTTGGAGGAAATAAGGCAGCTTTTATCATACCAGCCATAACAGGGACTTCTTGAAGATACAATTGCTCTTGTTCTTCCTCATCAGGAGTTATTTCCCAGAGTAAGGAAGGTACTAGAATTTTATGTGCCTCCTGCCATGCAGGAATTGCTCTTATTAATGGCCTTAAGCCAACTTTACTACGAGTTGCTGACATCTGGGATGCCTCTTCCTACCCAGCTCCCCAGCACGAGCTTTGGCTCCCGTGATGGTTTCAGAACAGGCTTGCAAAAAGGAGTCTTTTGTGTGCAAGAGCCTGTAAAGTCTTCCCGGGACTACGCCAGGGTGCAAAAAGTTTGATCAATTGTGATCATGTGCCATGAAAGTGTTACAGATCTCTGATTAATGTTTTTACTGTGCTTTATTCAAAGCATTAAATCACTGTTGCCCACGCTTGGGAACACACATTGTTGTTGTTTCAGGTCCCACTGACTCTGACACGCACCACCCAAACACGCTGCAGTTTTACTGAATGAGGTTGACTGAGTCTCAGCTTTATCAAGCCAGTGTTCTGGGAAAAGGAACTGTTTGCTTAGAAACAACACTCTGGTAGGATTTAGCTGAGGTACAAATTTGGTTTTATAAGCTTTAGAAATTAATTTGGATTATGAGAAATTGAGACAGCCTTGAAGCCTACATTTGATGCCACAACTACTTAACTCATTTTTATCCATCATGATATATGGGGCATGACATCTTTTTACACTGTTCATTAGCAATGAACAGTTCTGACATAGCTGTTTGTTAAATATGTGTACAGCTTAGACAGAATGAAATCTGGCAGGCTTGAAACAAAAGAGCCAATGAAAATTTGCCTCTATTTAAAGTACCTACTATTTAACATACATTTTCTTTCTCCATCCACTGTTTTCTTTGACAAGTGTTTGGAATGATAGGTTCTGTATTTCTGGTGCTGAACACAAGCACAAGATGAAGCTCAGGTTGCCCAAGCAGCTGTGAGTCCCACCAGGCAGACTCTCTCCACTTTGCATTTCCAGAATGGAGAGGGACAGCAACTCCACAGCAGTACTGGTGAAATAAACAGGCACCACTCGCACAAGGGGTTGCAAAACTGAACACAAAATGCATGGGAATAATTATGATACACAGTCAGACAGTAATTTTCACCTTTCTGCATCTTTGGTTACCTCAGTGTTGCTTCAGAGGTGAAAGAAGCAGGCCTTTGGGTGTAAAACTCTCCATTTGAGAGTTGGGGCTTTTTGTTTAGTTTTGTTTGTTTTTTTTTCTTTCTTTTTCTTTTTCTTTTTTTTTTTTTTTTTTTTTTTCAGGGACCATAGTGCTTGAGGGACCACAGCAGAGGATAGTGTTGCTATTGCATTCCCCAGAGTTCAGAAATTTTCTGAGTCTGCTTTGATGCTCAGTGTCCAAGTGGGAAGGAGAAAGCCCCAGGACTGTGAGTTTCCTTTCATCAGTAGAGAGAAACCCTGCTTTCCATCCTGCCTGGGTTAATGATTTAGATACCCACTTATCTAACCTCCTGATTTCGATGCCTAGAGGCAGATTGTGTGAAGCCGCTTTCTGCACCAGTGTTTTGCTCTGTTCTGACAGATTAGTGATTAGAGTTTCACTGTGTACTGTTAAATGAGCTGCAGAGTGTGCAGCAGCTGAGTTTGAATTTAGGGTGTAACTTCATGACAGCACTTGTGGAAACAGCATTTGTGGAAATCAGCTTTGAGAGACTACAGTCCAGAAGGATCTTTATCTCCATCATTTGCTGTAAAAGATGTCCACATTTTGCTTTTTAAATGGATTAGCTGGCTGAGAATATCTTTTACCATTCAGTTTTCCTCATAGCTTTTATCTTTCTCTGGACATAGAGTACCAGATTATTAGAATGCCTTGTCACTAGTAGGTTATTTGGTTAGTATTTTAAAATACAGCAAGACAAAAGTGTTCAAGAGTGAGGATAAGAGTAAGAAAATGAAAATAGATTAAACAGAGTGAGAATTGGTTTTAACAGGAATACTGACAAAAGCTTTAATATAAAACACTTTTCTGGAGAAAGCAGTATGAGTATGCTCAATAGTGAAAAAAATATTTATGGCTTTAAGGCAGCTTTTCAGAGCATGCATCCAAACAGAGATGTGGCTCTGCACAGATGCTGGGAGCAGCAATGAGGGTCCACTCTGCACTGAGATAAGCTGAGCTAGGGGTTTTAGTATCAGGCTTATAAAATAGAGCTTCCTGACAGAAGGAGGAACACAGTAGCTGTTGTTTTGCAAAATGTAATTGTTTATGTTGATTGCTGCAGGAGCACTGCAGCAAGGGGATGATTTACAGGCTACGACCAGCCTGGCCTTATTTTCTCAGTCATGCAGGTGACTTCTGTGTCAGTTGGTCTCTGAGTACATTGTTAGCTTCTACTTTGCCAACTACTAATTAGCTAAAGATCATTAACAAGGAGGGCAAGACCGTGAGACAAGATGCATCTCATGTTCCAGGATAAAAGCTAATTATCTGAGTTCAAGAGGAAAAAAAAATCAAAATCATGATGTAGTTTAAGATAATTGCTCACTGTACACAACTCTGGAGCAAATTTTCCATGCTTTAACTAGTCTAAACTTTCTCTAGTCTAAATGACCCTGATGTTTTTCCAATTTTTATGTAGTGAACACCAGGGGTTTTGGTTTTTTCTGAACTCCTAGGCTTCAAGGTATAGTTTTGTCTGCTTTGGTGTGGCTACCTTGGTTTGTGCCATCCACTGTTCTGCTTCCTTGTTTTGGAGCAGCAGAGCTTTGCTGATACATTCTCAGACAAATTAAGTTCCCTTTTATAGAACTATTGACTAGTCAATAATTCCTTAAATTAATTTATGGAGTTGATTATCTCTACTCACAAAAGAGGTTAATTGTATCACGTCAGTGATTTACTTGCTCTTCCTTTCTGCTGCTCATTTATTATTGGGTCTCCATGGAAAAGTTTGTGGATATGTGGATTTATAGCATGTGTGTGCACCCTTTTGGGGAGAAGTTACAGCAACAGGCAGGTGTTGGGTTCTGTCTTAGGTCAGGGAATTAAGTAATATTGAGAATGAGAAATATTCTGTAACAACTCACCATTGTGTGAGGTCTTCTTCCTTATTAGCCCTTTGTAAAATTAGCATCTTGAAACTGCCAGAATGGAGGGGAATTATCATACCTCCCATATTTAAATAGTTTTAAGTGAGGCTTAACTGACCTAGTGTCTTACATTGCACCTGTAAAGAGCCAAAACACAAACCAGACTTTTCAAGGGGCCCAATTCCTTAAAGGATACCTAGAGATGAGATCAGGTTCAAAGACGGGGTTGTCCAGAGAGGCCGTGGAGACTCCCTCACTGGGGATATTCCAGAATCACCTGGACACAATCCTGTGCCACGTGCTCTGTGATGGCCCTGCTGGAGCAGGGAGGTGGGAATAGATGACCCACTGTGATCCCTTCCAACTTGACCCACCCTGTGGTTCTGTGAGACCTGATGCTAAGAAAATCTGAAAAAAAAAATTGGTTTGGTTTGTGCTAAGCAGTAATGGTTATCATCTGACAAAGGGAAGATTCTGATTTGAAAAAAGATAAAAGCAACTACAGTGTTGTGATTCTGGCAGAGGAGCAGGGATCCAAGGGGGCTGTGAGAGCCCCATCTCAGGAGGTTTTCAAGACATAACTGGATGTTGTATGATCCTGAGCTGTCAATCTGAATTTAGTGCTGGCAGAGTTGTGAGCTGGAGGCTGCTCTAGAGATCTCTCCTTGCCTCTTTCAACTTTAATGACTCTGTGAGTCCTTAGGAGTGAATTCACAGGAAGTTCTGAACCCCAACATATATTGGAAAGTATACAAATCACCTGTATAAAATGTGGGTGAATTCAGTCAGCTGGCATTTTTCACCATGGCTGGCAATTTGCAAAAACGATCTTGAAAAAGTTTTTGGTGTATTGCCTTTGCCCCCTCTGACACAATTCCATTTAAAATTTTCCACCCATGCTGTCTTGATTGTTGCCCAAACCAAGTGCACACACACCATGCTACACCAAAAGTAAGTGATGAAGGAAGAAAGCACAGACAAACATTCAATCTGAAAAACGCTTTCCAGACCTTTCAAACAGTAAACACTTCACATAGGGGAGGAATGGACAAGTTTCCAAACTATTTGCTAAACAAAGCAGAGGCTAAATTCTTTATGAATAGGATTAATAATTGAATAGCCAGTCAGCTTTAGCCCTAATTTTCTTTCCCTCGGCTGCATTACTGTGCTTACTAAATCATTTCAGAACACAGATTCCCAGAAGACCAACTTTTCCCAACCCTGGCAAACGTCTAAAAGTCAGAGGAGGGACAGGCACATCACTTGGGAGGCCAGGTTCATTACCTAGCTTATGACAAACAACATTCCCTACTTTGCTGCTGGAGAGGAGGGAGTAAGATGGAATAGCTGAACAAGGAAAGGGGGAAAAAAAGGTGAAGGGAAGGTAGAAATGAAGTGGTATTTTCAAACAAAAGCTTCCTCTGTTTTCAGAATTAATTCAAATACAGGAACATCCAAATTTTTTGATGGGAAAATAGGATGTGAAGAGAACACAAAAAGATGCAGCAGTTAAGAGAAAAGAGATGGTTGCTATGTGTTTGGATGTTAAAATAAAACAAAAAGAGAAAAAAGCTGTCAGAAGCTTTCTTTTCAAAAAGAGGACTTTTTGACAAACAAAAAGAAGCTGGGACACTCTCCATTTCAAGATGCAAATGAACACTGTGGACCTTAGAATAAATAAATAGGTAAAATGAATGTGCACATGGGTGTGAATTTTCAGGGGATCTCTATATTCTATATTCTACATATATATATAAAGAAGACCACAAAATAAAACACCCCACCTGCTGCCCAAAACACAAATCAGTATTTGCCAGTGACTGGGAACTAGAGAATCAGCGGGAGGAAGGGCAATGTTGCCACTGCTGCCCATGAAATTGGTGACTGAGACATTTCTCTTGGACACATTATGCTAGGAAAAGGCTGAAGGGAGCTGGAAGCATTTAAATAACAGAAAAATGTGCCCATTCTTTCCCATTTTGTATATTCTTTCCCGTCCCTTGTAAACCAAGAAACGTTTTTAGCCTGTTAATCTGTCTGAATACCTGCATGCCACCCCAGCCATTCTGATTCAGTCTAAGCCAATCAAGTTATTACTTTGTCTCAACTCCTCAGTCATCCCCTTTATTTTGTAAAATTTTTTTTCTGTTTTGTTTTGCACTATGGTATAAAATAACTTACCTGATTTTATTGCCCTTGATTCCAGGGTTTCTGGATATTCCCATCACACATCTTTGTTCCTCTCTCTCCTGTTCATCCCTGAACAGACAGTGGCTGTGGGAACACTCAGGGTGCTGAAATGGCAAAATGCTTCCAGCCACAAACTTTATTGGCATTATTGCCTGCCCTGGACTTGGTAGCTGAATTTAAACTAGAATTTGGCCTGCAGTGCAATAAAATGTTGAGTCAAGGGGAAAGCGTGATCTTTTGCTGGGCTTTGTTTCTTCTACTTGCTCCAAGCCTTTGCTTCTTAGCAAGTGAGATAAATTCAGCATCTGAATGTTTTAGTACTATAAAATTGTTTCGCAGTTTGTCAGTAATTTTTACAAACTGCACACTATCACTGTGTAGATTTTCAGCCAGCTAGAAGAAGCCTTTTGCTGCTTTAGCTCTTTCCATTTTACCCATTCTGCAGGGAAAAAAAAAAGTCCTACTGATTCTTACATCTGGTTGTTTGGTTTTTTCCCTTGCAATGACAGAAGCATTTTGAGGATGTGGGCTTAATTTTTGAGATAGAGCCTAAATTATGGTTCAGATTCATTTGGTAAAGAGGGAATTCCTGATGAGAACATGTAGGAAGCAACAGGAACACCCCTGATCTCCTTCACTCCTTCCACAAACCAGGATCATGTCACAGGAGTCACCAAGCCTCACTGAAAAAGTGCTCAGAAGACAACTGGGCAACTCTCTGGGCTGGTGCATTTCCTCAGCTGAAAAGTAAGTGGTGATATCTTCCAAAATGCCTCACTTTTGGTGTCAGCAGGGCTTAGCAGGATCCACAGCGCTGATTTTCCTGCTTACGGCAGTGCCTCCTGCGCTGCTGGGTGCAAGGAGCTGGGTTCACATCTGCTGTGGGTGAATGGGGAAGCCCTATCCCAGTAACCTGCAGGGTTCCAACCATGTGAGTGTGTCACCTCACAGCAGGGAAGGACCATCAGTCTCCAAAATGAGGAGAAACTGAGCAGAGAGGTTGCTGGCTGCTCAGCAGGGTCACAAACCAGAAGATGTGGCTGCAGCACAGGTGCCTGTAGGAATTCAGCAAAGGGCCAGGTGTCCAGTTACGGGTGACTGCTTCTTAAATCATCCCAACAAAATTCTCCAGGGTTGATTTATTAGGCCTTGGTATATTATACATAGAGAAGGAGGTAAGAGGGAGGTCTTCAACACATGGACAAGATTCCTTTTCCCTGAAAAATCCATCTTGAACATTGTTTCTTGGTGGTATTTCTTCCCATTCCCTGCAGATGTTCTGCATATTTGCCATTACCTCATGTATGTAAAAAGGAGGTGGTTTGCAGTTGGTTTTGGTAATAATAAATCCCATCAGTTCTCTTCTCACTCCATTTTTCCGCTGAGAAACTTTGGTCCTTTGAGAGTTTGGATTATTTCTGAAACTGGAAGAAGTGTTTCGGAAATACCACTTCATTTTTACCTTCTCTTCACCTGTTTTTCCCCTTTTCTTTGCTCAGCTGTGCTACACTCCATCTTGCTTCCTCCTGGGCTGTCAAAGCTCTTTCACACTGCTGCAGTTTACTACAGGAACACCAATTATGTCTCCTACAGCTCCAGCTGTAGTCCATTGATTGGACTCAATGATCTCAGAGGTCTTCTCCAACCTTAGTGATTGTATGATTCTATAATAATTTGAATTCCTAAATTTTCCTTAGGCTCTTGAAAGGGTCCATGTCCTTTATGGGATGTCCAGGGCAGTGTATTAGTATGCCCATATGTGACTCCAATTATCTCCAAACACTGAGGGGCACACCAGATTCCTGCCTGTGGTCTCAAGGAATTTGGGATTGCTGTGATGGGAGTGTTGAGAAGACTGACAATTCAGGCCAGTTTTAAGCTTTATTGAATTCATTCACTAATAATGCACTTGCTGCTGGTGGCCAGTTCTCACACCACGTTAATCAACACTTGTTCTACATTGAACCATTAAATTAAACAACTGTGTTCTAAATTAGCTCTGGCTTTTACAGGGCTGTGGAGCTGATGCCAAACAGGGAGCCCAGAGCTGGAGCCCCTGGTTGGTGCTTGCCCTGAAGTCAATGTGAGTGGGATTGAGATGCCCTCAGGGAGAAATATCAGAACTAAGCTGAATTTGATTTCCTTCTTCTCAGGTTCTCCCTCCTCATGCCTGTATTTATGCTGTTGTCCTCCCTGTCCACAGGGGGAGGGTTTCTCTTCTGCTCACTCTTCCATTTATTCTGATTTTTTTCTTCCCACTCATCCTTCTTGTGTAACTTTACCCACTGCTGCCTTTTGGAACAATCACACCTCTCACACCCTTCTCTAAAACGGGGCCTGGCTTCCAGTATTGCAGAAACCTTGCATCCCATTGTTATTCCATTTTGGTACACCTGTATCCAAGTTCAAGGTAAAAGGACATTAATTTTATGCAGATTGGTACTTCTGTGATTTGTAGGTGAGCCTCTGCTTTGGCTGGAGTGCTGGCACACCTGTGAATATCCGCCCCTTCCTCACAGAGTTGGAGGAGCACAGTGACTTTCAGTGACTGAAGGATTTATTCACAATCCAAAGGTTCATTCCTGAGTAATTTAAGGAGAGGGAGCAGTTGGGAAGTCAACTTTTTTGGCTGGGGGCTGCCTAGGTTCTCTGCCAGACAATTCTGTGCCAAGGAGCTACAGCAGAACTCGGCCCCACAGGTGCGGCTGTATGGAAGTGAGAACCTCTGGGGGAGAAAAGGAGTGTGGAAAAGCAGGTACAGGGCAGAAAGGGGAAAAGCAGAAAGGTGCAGGTGCTGCTAAGCAGCCCGGAGCTGGAGCAGGAGTGCCAGGTCTGGTGAGAGCATGAGAAGAAGGAGATGCACAGGAGAGGGCTGAGGGTGACCTGTCCTTGCAGGGCTCCAGGTGAGGGGACTGAGGGGGCACACTGGGCCCTGGGGAGGCCCTGGGGAAAGGCGTTGGGGTGTGTTTTGTCTTTGTTAAAACTTTCATTGGTTTTAACCAGCAGTGAATGAAACTTATCGTCACCAAGTCAAGCTGGACTCACCTGCAGCAGCACCAGGCAGGCAAAATCCCTGCAGCTGTCTGGGCCCACAGGCTCTCCCACCCCACTTCCCTTCATCGTGCTGAGGATGAATGGATGGATAGATGTGTGTGTGTGTTCTCTCACCCTCCACAGCCTTAAAGCTGCAATCAGCCAGTTCTGGAGGCTTGTTCTTAGAATGTGTCCTGTGAGACATTCTGTGCTGCTGGCTGTGATTGGGAAGAACTGAAATTGGTGGCCCAAGCAAGTGCCTTCAATCCTGTCTTCCCAGAGGTTTGGGGCATTGCCATGTGTGGATACCCTGCTTTGGGAGATGGTCTCTTCATGGCACATCACTTGCTCATTAATTGCTTTCTAGTTAGCCTTGGCACCACTCAGACTCAGAAGAGGATCAGAATATCATTCTTATTTTCCACCAGAAGAGATGAAATAACAGACTGCAAACCCTGCAGCTGAATCAGCAGAGAGGGTCTGACAGCACCAGTACCTCCCACAGAATTGCTGTTGTTGTTAACCTGTTTAGGAAGTTGGATTTTATATCAGTCATAAATTAAAGCCTTTCCAGTAAGTGAGGCTTGATACTTCATAAATACTTCATCAATTAAATGCTCCTTCTGATGTCTGCAAGCTCAGATGTTACACTTCACATCATTAAAATCCTCATTTATGACCTTTGCAGCAGATAAGTCATATCCTCTTTCAACTGATGGATTTTATTAGTATATCCTTATATGTCAAATTACTGTGGGAAGATGTTTGCTTTACATAGTTCAAAGATATGCAAAGCTATAGACCAAGACCTTCCATGAGCTCTGACAAGAAGCAACTATTGTGTGTCCTTTATTTTCAGGAATAGAGTGCAGTGAGTGGATGGGACAGGCTTTTATGTGCAGAGCTGCCACATGGCTGAAAAAAAGATGGAATAAAATAATATTTAAATATTGTGTGTGTTTGTGTCAGAGTGCTTATAACAACAGCTCAGGTTTGCTTTAGTATCCTAAAGGCTACAGGGTTTTATTTCCAGCATAATGAAAGGCTCAGTGGCTATGAGAAAACAGACAATTGTGTAGCTCAAGTCTATACAGAGTGGCAGCAGACCAGGACTTCTCGTGAAGTCATTAAGGATAAAAGGTATGAGGGAAATCCTTCTTGCTAAAAGCAAAGGGTCAAAGTAGTTTTGAGGATATCAGGAGTTGAAATTACTTTAAGCAAAAGAACACTGTGGTATAATTCCTGTGCACTCTACAAAGGCTTCTAGTTTTTATTTTACATCTTAAGAGAGTATGTTATGAGAGTTATTTGCATTTAATGATGCTCCAGCTTGTCATTCAAAGCTGATTGAAGTCAGGCTACCATGAAACTACTTTACAACAGGTTCCTTTTATGTACACTTCATGGACATGAGTAGTATTAAAGGTACCATCAAGTGTCACAAAAATTATGTAGCAATGCACCTCTGAATGCAATTTTTATTTGCTGTGCTTTCTAATCAGCAAGTACAGGTTAAAAACTGCACTGCAGAATGTTATTTTATTGCAACAGCCTGTGAATTTGTAAGTTATAATCAGCTTGCACAAGCTGGAGAAATTGAAGTTATTAGAATGTCACACTTTGCTTTCCAGCGAAGAAGAGCAGCCTGGGGTTTGGGAGCTTCAGTGTGAAGGAGAACAGGGTTGTTCCCTTGCTGTGCCAGGTGTGTCACCATGTGTTGCTCACACACATTGAAGTGAGGTTTCTGACACATCACAGCGCGGTGTGAGGGAGGACTTTTGCAAGGGTTTCTTCTGAAAGTGCTATTCTGAAACCATGGACACCCACTGTAAGGGCACAAGAAAATACAGTTTTCTTTCCCGTGTGTCTTCTACCTAGGTAGTCCTTGCCCTTTCTGTTAGCCTTTCTCTTTAATGCTTTGGATCTGACTTTAGAATATCACTTACTATTCTTTTTCCCCCCTGAGCCGTTCCATTAAAAACAGTTACTCCCTGTGCAGTGACCTGAACAGCTGAGTTTGTGTTTGTATGCACCAAATGAGGAACACACTACAGAGAATCTTGCAGCTGATGAGGCACAGCCCCACTATAGGACTGCCTTCTTCAAATTTACATTAGCAGCTGGATATGAGCTGGCATTGTTCCATGGACTTAATAGTTTCATAGATTTTAGGGACAGAAGGGGCCATTATTGCAATCAGCGTGCCTCTCTTTCCATGCAAAATGAACCTCAGAATTTCAGCAGATGATTCCTGTGTCAAGCCTGGTGACTTTTACTGGAACTGGAGCATATCTTATAGAAAAATAGCTGTTCTTTTTTCGGAGGATCAGGGAATGGGGTATTGTCCATGGCCATTCCACCTAGATAGTTGTTCTAGAGGCTGATACACTTTTCTGATAAAAGATATATGTGATAAGCACCATAAATTTTCAACACCTGAAGGGACTGTTTTCCATGTGCTTTTGACAACCAGGTAATTATCCAAGGTTTTCTTAGACAGCCAGGTCAGGGTCTAGTCCCTTCTGGCATGGCACACATTTCATAACAGATAAGAAGCTGACCTGCTGTGTCTTAAGAAATGCTAAATATACACAAAGAAGTAAAACTTATGCTTGTTGAGAAGGCAAGCCCCAAACCACACACCATTAACTGTGTAGGTGGAAACGAGGCCCTGATGTGTGGATTGTGTGGACTGATTTCAGTGGAGTGAATTTATCTGAGCCTCATGAGCTTCACACTTGCCCTGACAGCTCATGTACCTGGGTACTGATCCATGAGAGAAACGTGTCAGTCAAGCAACACAACTCTTCACGAGCTGATTTGACTGACAAGTCAAGCTCCAGCTGCTTTAATTTCAGTCTTCACCATGAAAGGGCAATATTACAACAATGGCTGTTGAATTGCATGATTTCTCTGTTTCTGTTTTGTAAATGTCTGCAAAAAACATCTTGAAGAACTTGGATCCAGGACTGGAGCTTGGGGCATGTAGTTAAAAGACACTCAGTGCTGAGGGGGATAAGGCTTGTGGCAGAGGGGAGGTTTGTTTCGCAATGTAGCTTTGTAAATAGCAAACTTGCTTGCTGGAGGAAGAGGGAGCCTTGGGGACTGGATAACTTGACAAAAACTAGAGGAAAGTGAATTCATCAAGAAACTTGGGGATTTCCTCAGGCAGCTGACTGGTGGCTCCCAAGGACTCTCGAGGCAGAAGCAGCTCTTCGTGTAAAAAAAATAAAGGGTACCAAATCCCAGAAAGGAAAGGAATGGAGGATGGGAGGTATGAAATGGAGAAGAGCCTGGAAATGGAGCAGCACAGACCAATGTTGGGAGATATGTTAGCTTTTAATTTTATTTATATTTTATTTAAACAAACTTAAAAATGGATTTTGTTCCCAGGTACAGACAGGGAACACACAGTGTTGGTTGCATTTGTGAAGGCTGCCCTTAGATGCAACCTAAAGATTCTGGTTAAATTACTCTTTATAATGAAAGCTGCTTAAGTTTTTGTTCTCATCTGGGTGGCTTTTTAGCTCTATTTTGTTTTGAATTTGTCAAGAAGTCAAGGGTGCCCATGGTAAAATTCTGCTCCAGTTGCCCCTGGATAAATCCGGAGTAAAGTAAGTGATTCAAACTGAGTTACTGAGGACTTAGGGAAAAACAAAAATGAAGCCATAATTACTTTTTTAAAATAATGCAAATAGATGAAACAATTCAGAAATTATGTGGGAAGATGAACTGATGGGAGACTGACTTTTTGAGGGGTCATGCCACAGTTTCACCATTTTTTGATGTTATTGTCTTATAGGTGCTAAAGAAGACCTGGTGGATTTTGTGAATACCAATGACAGCTGTGAGGGCAGAAATGGTTGCAGAGACAGGATTGGGGGCTTATTAACTTTTCAAACTTGGAAATGTTCTTCTCCCTCATGGACTGTGCACATGTGGAATTGGCTGAGCAGTGCCATGTGTCACACAGGTGACCCAAGAGGGTTCACAGGGCTGTGGCAGGGGGATGCTCCCTGCAGGGGCAGCCTGATGATCTGTGTGGCAAAAGGAGCCAGAAACACTCTTTTCTGTCTTTTCTTTTTTTGTGTGCCACATCTCACGCTAACAACTATTGACCCAGCACTGGGAGATGAACAAATGTGATGTTCTGGGTATTGTGTCAAGGACAGAAATAGTGGTTTGTTACTGTCAATGTTAGAAGCACGAGTCTGCCCTTAAAGTGTTTGCTAACTGTGGACATCATCAAGGCTTTTAAAAAGGGCGTGCTTTTTCTTACAGACTTTTCTGTTGATAAATTTGTAGCACTTACTGTTCTACATTTGCTTAAGGCTTGACCTTGTAGAAAAACTCAGCATAAATAATGCAAACTTTCCAAGTATTTTGCTGCATACAGGTTCTCATCAGTCTCCTGTGGTGATGCATTAAAAGGCTTATAAATACTCATCCTTTTCATAATTTTTTTTTGTAAATTGTGTTTCTGAAAACAATGTATTCTCTCTAATTTTACCTATTTATAATTTTTACTCATTTAGATGATATTTTATTCACAAAAAAGAACAATTTTCATCTTTTGCCAGATACATTCTTTGCATTGCCCTAACACCTTCAAGTACAGACATTATGTTGATCATTGGATCAACAGCACTTCGTCACAACATGCTAACAGGTTTCATTTTCTTGTTACCTTTGTTAGATTTTGCTTCACTGCTGCTCCATGTCCCAGGAGAAGCAGAAAACGTGTTGTGCAGTCATTGTGCACTAGTGATACCCTTTAAAACTTTGTTTTGGTAACCGTGTGGGCTACAGGAGCGTGACTCAGTGCAGGCAGTAGAATGTTTTGCCATAACACTTCCAGACCCTTTTTGAATAAACCTGCTTTTCCCACTCATTTCTTTTATTCTCATTGGCACATGGATTGTTCTTGCTCTCATAATTATCAGGCGCCTTGAGGGCAAGGCAAAGTGTTTCTGTAATTTTCATTCACTTTATCTAAACCAGGCAATGGTGGGGGACAGGGAACTTAGGACACTCATTTCTAAGTGAGTGTTGTGGACCTGTTTTGGTTGTTGGGATGTGTAAACTGCCTCATTTATTGCTTGAATCATACTCTAAAAATACCCACATTTAAACTTGAACTTGTGATCTTATCAACAGTGAAAAACCTTGCAGCTGTGCCTGCCTGGTTTTGATTACTTTGTTTTAGACATAATCAAAACCTCTGGATTTTATTCAAAAGTGAAACAAAATAACTTCTGAAACATGAAACATTTTAGGATACGGAACTTCTTCCTAGCCACAGACCCAGACAGTTTCACTAGGTCTCATCCTAGTGAACCCAGTTTTGTACTCTTTCATTTACCTTGGACAGTTAGAATGTATCTGGGGTTTTGTGTCTGGTTTCTGGGTAAAGAGAAAAGCCAAGTCCAACATGTATTTGCATGAGGAAAATCTTGCATATAAGTAGAATTATGTACCTGTATGAAGAAAAAGTCTTGATGGATGGATTGCAGCTCTCAAAATTAGTGAAGTAGAAGACATCTCTTATAAGTAGTGTCTTTAACTAGATGACCACAGTCTTTTCTCTTATGAATAATCACTGAGCAGTTGAGAAAAGTATTACAATCTTATTATTATCATCAATCCCCTGCTAAATCCTGCAGCTTTTTCGATGTTCTGGCATTAGCCTTTTTTAGGTTTAATCAGCAGTTTTAACTCCTCTAAGCCATGATATCATGGAATATGTCAGTGCTCTGCATTTTAAACACTTTAATAATCCCTTTACATCAATGGCTGGAAAAACATTTTTGAAATGAAGTTAGGAAGACTGGTAGAGAGATTTTAGATTATTTTTAACAGCTTAAGCCTCGCAGGTGATCTTGTCACATTGACTATTTCAGCAGAATCTTAGCTGAAATATTTCCATGCCTTCTTTCAGTATTTACTCATATGTGAACCAAGGATTTGACCTATTAGATTTTCAGTGTTAGACACTTAAGTTGGACTCAATGGCCTTAAAAGACTTGACCAATCTCATTTGATTCTCTGAATCTGAAATTCTATGTTTTGGGTTGGAATAAATTAAACACATATGACTCAACACAACTTCCCTTTTCTAACAAGTTTTGTATCCACTGTAATGTTTAGTAGGTTATCAAAGAACAGTAATTAATTTTAGCATGAGAGAGCTCAGTGTATTAAACATCATGAAACAATGCACTAGAAAATAGATGTCCAGTTTTAAAATAATTAGCTCAACAGCAACATTTCCCCTGTAGGAAAACTTATACTTTTTTTCTGTAATGATAAATATGAATGTTTTCCCCTAGGAGCTTTTTAAAATATAAAACACTTTTTTTCCTCTTTAGGTACATATAGGATAATTTGCATTTATATTATCAAATGAAAATACAAGAAAAAGTCAAGAAACTATTTCTGATCAAAAGCAGACTTGCA
The DNA here is from genome assembly GCA_013397795.1 of Orthonyx spaldingii. Lineage (NCBI taxonomy): Eukaryota > Metazoa > Chordata > Aves > Passeriformes > Orthonychidae > Orthonyx > Orthonyx spaldingii. Next base: position 70,130 of record VZTJ01005810.1, on the reverse strand, counting down.
ATGTGCGAAAGTCAGATAAATCTACAGAAGAAAAAGATTCTGGTCTTCTTGTAGATTCCCTGGAGATGGAGACAATTACAGTTAAAAAATGTTCTGTCCCATTCAAGAGAATCCATTAAGCTGACCTGGTTTCACTAAAGATATTGAAGAGAATCCATCCCATAAACTACCCATCAATGCTTCCAATTTCACGTTATCTGAATATTTGTCATCCATGAAATGGGAAGCTTTATTTTAGAAACAGCAACATGAGTTACTGCTGGAGCAAATCCTAATTTGTGAGGTGGAATGTTAGAAGCTCCTACCCTCGAGATTAAAGATGTGCCCAGTTCCAGCACGCTCAGTCCAGTGAAGGAAAAGGGAAGAAAGGCCAGAAAGGGAAGTGTCTACATCAACCAGCTTTTAGACCTTTTCTTAGGAGGACAAATTAAGAAGCTGGATTCTCACTCAGAGTTAGCAGAGACACTGAACATCCCCCAGGGCATTGCCGAGATGGACTCAGGTTTTCTGATCCTCGACATGGGACGGTTGATTCAGTCCAAGGACAACTGATGGGGAACTTGGGATGTGTAAAATGGGTTAAAGGACAGGGCAAGTCACAGCACCAAATCCTCCTGCAGGACGGGTTTCAATCCGTGAGTTGCATCTGAAAACACAAAGTGATTCACCCACCTGGCGTGCAGGTGTGAAAATTCAATAGGTTGTTAAGTATTCAGGCTTTTAAAATTATTTTTAATGCCTTGGAATTTGTGTTTCTCAGATTCTTTTTACCGAATTTTCAGATTTCATGAGTCGGGGAAGGAGGGAGAGAGGAAGTAAGGGACAAGGAGGAGGTGAGGGAAGGGTAAGGTAGTGGTGAGAGAGGAGAGGGAAGGGAGGATGGGTAGGAAAGTGGAGCGGGAAGAAAAGGGAGTGGAAAACAGAGGACATCAGTACAAAGTAAAAAATCACCAGCATTGAGCAGCTCATTATTGACTTCCTGTTAGCATTTTTGTTTTGTCAGAATTGGTGTTATGACAGAGGTGCTGTAGCGGCAGCAGTGGTTTAGAGAAAACTGTGGCCAAGCTAATACTGTTGTTCTACTCATTCATTTTACAGGTCTCCTCTAAATGACTCTTACTTTACTGGTATAGTAGTCACTGAGGTGTAATTAAGCACACAGGGTATAAGTGTAAACATTTTGTAATGCAAGAGGTGCATTAGATGCAGATGAAAAGGAACAGTGAACTCGAAGCTCACTGATTAAGCAAAAAGAGACTGGATGTTGCCAGTCTCTTGCAAAAATGGATTTGGAGTGTTGTTTGCTGCAATGTTTGAGTAAACCTGCAGGGCCTTTCTGATTCTGATAAATTACTTATTGCCTACAGACCAATTCTGCAGTCAGTGGCAAAGCTGGCACATACAAAGCTCTCTTCCTTAAAGCACTGAGATAATATGCATTCTGTGAAGTAATGCTACATGTAAGCATCTTATTTAATAGATTGCTGTCTTCTTCTTTGATTAGAAAACCAATGTTTTGAGGAAAAAAAAAAAGCAGACAGGCTTCAATGCATAAGCAGTTTCTGCACCCTGCAAGAGTCCAAAACACAAGCAAACTGGAAAAGCCTTATGGAGTGGAAGTTGAAAATTCAATGATTTCAAGGGTCAATAAATTCGTAATGGCCTTGCCCAAGCATTGTTTGGAATGCCTGGCTCAGAACTGCTGTCAGAGAAGCCAGAATGCAACGCTTTGTTGTGATACAAAGTGGTCTCAATATGCTGACAATGTCTGATCAAAGTGAGGCAGTTCACAGGAAATAGTGAGATTCTCAGGAAACTGAATTTTCTGATGCAGCAGGTTCTGTGGAATTTCTTTAGTCAGTCCTGGCAAGAAGGATGTGATGACAGTTTGCACTCCTCTTGTCTGCTGAACTCCTTTCTATGCCCCTTGTTCCTGTTAGCACCAAGGTGTCATGCTGACCAGGAGTCTGCAAAACACACTTCATTCCAGAATGGGTCCTCTAATATTTATCTGTAGCTTCTACCTGTGATTTTAAACAGAAGATGAGAGTAAAATACAAGTTAAAAACAATTTGACATCTGTAAGTTCTGTTTCCACCAAAGTTCCTCTTTTTATGGGTATTTAAGCACTTGGAGGGAAGGACAGATTTTGAATGCCTGAGATGACAAGCCTCTTTGGAAACACGCCCTTATGGATCACAGTAGTGCTTCTGAACAAAGAGCATATTCAGAGCTGTGAAGCTGCCAGCAGAGAGGTGCTGCTCTTTTCTGTGCTCTGGCTCACCCTCCTGAAATTGCTTACCTGTCTCCACTGACTGCTCAGACAGCTGAATTTCCTGGTGGGAAGCACCTCCCCTGCACGGGCTGCCTGCCAGGATGACTGGTTTTAAAAGCAGCCATTTCATGACCAAATCTACTTGTCTTGAAAAATTTACTCTACTTATTACTGTCACCCTAGGATGAGTTGGAAACACCTCTTTACACAGAGCCTCTCTGGTTGCCAAGTGTTCTGCCTCATCCATGTTTCTTTTTAAGCTGTTTGCATTGATGTGTGGAACAGAGTACTTACCTTTTTCTGCTTTCCTAGATTACTTTCACTAAACCCCCTGGCGCTTCTATGAAATCTGACATCTTCTGCAGAATTGTTAGTATTCTAAGAGATTGAGGTTGTGTATTCTAGTTACTGACAGTGGAAATCCAGAGGGTTAGAAGCACTTTTTTCTTGTTGCTCCGTTTGGTCTCAAGGATTGAGGAGGAAAACAAATTAGAAGAAAATTTGCACTACTATATCAGTTATAACTTGAAAGTTTTATTGCCAATAAAAAACCACTTAGATAAATAACCAGTTTAGGGGTTCTCAGTGAGTCTGACTTGGTAATGGAGTGGAAAACTGCATTGCTCCAGGACTTGCTTGGCTTCCATTAGGTAACTGTTAAGTCATCTTGTTCAAGTACAACACAGCAGTGGGTCCAGAATATTTTTCTGATGTGTACTCCCAGTATGCAGCAATGGTAATTTTTAAATGGAGAAACTTAATGGAGGTTTCACAGGACTGGCATACATTAATGGCATGTAAGGCATCACATAGCAGTGGCCACGTTTGAGTCTCAGCTGGTCAGTTATTGTTGCTGTTGTCAAATATGAACAGAAGTGTTTTAGTGACCATGGTTTCACAAGCAAAACCAACTTTTTTTGGCGTGTGTACATATATTTACTGGTGTATATTACTTCCTGCTTCTGCTTCCAATAATATAGTTTAGAGCTCCCAATTATGAAATGGACAGGGACACATAAAAGCAGGCAGTAGGTATTTGGTAACTACATTTCATAGGGGTGGGGTTAGCCAATGTTAAAAGCAGTTTATGTAGCATTAAGAGATACAACATTTTCTAGTGATAGTAAATTAAATTACTTCCTCCTTTGTAGCTAGTGAAAGTATATTATACTCATTTACCAATGAGGAAATGGAAGGATGGAAAAAGTTAAGGAAGAATTGTTGCCTTTTACTGAAGTACATAGTTTTTGTGGAGAATTACTCCTCTCACAGCAGGCTTTGTAAGGAAAACATACTCTCTGAACCTACAGGTTTTATTAAAAAGGCATTGAATCTTATCCCCACAGGTTACATACCCAGCACACTATATATTGTTCTAAGTCAAGGCTTTGCTTTAAAGCAAATATATATTTACTTTGTATGTGCTCACACGGTGAGGCTGTGTCAGAATGAGCATTGCTTGCCAGAAAATAAAGTGCACAGGCTGAATGCTGAGTGAAATTCAATAAAATTTCTCTGTTGGAGGTGAGGAGAATGGGAACCTTGCTGTAGTTTACAGCTTGACCTTGTGATTAAGGTGAAGTTGTACCATTTTCTCACCATTCTGCTGGTGAGGAACAGCCAGTGTTCTGCCCCCAGGTCAGAAGTGGCTGGGGGCTTGAGGCTGCTCAGCTGCAGGGGAGGTGGAAAAACAGACACAGCCCAAGCCTCCAGAGGTTTTCCTGTGAAATCACGGGGAGATCCAGGTGGGTTACCTTCCTGTACAGTGAGAAACTTCTGGAAAAAATTATGGTTATTTCTAATGGCATATGAGGTGAGAAAATGCAGGGTTACTGCTTGATTTCTGAAATGGGACATACTGAAACTGTTATCTAACAGTTTCACTGGCCAATAGGACCAAGTCCTAAACTGCAGCAAACCAGCCTACCAACCTCAGAGTCTCTGGACCTCTGTATTTCATGTGAAGTGAGAAGTCCTGACGGAAAACTGTTGTCACAATTTTTTTTCAGAGAGATGGTCATGCTTGGATGGCACACTGCACGTTTATTTAAAGGCTGGAAGCTGGAACAGAAAAAAACTTCAGAAGATCCAAAAGTGAATTGCATGTCCTGAAAAAGATCCCATGGTAGTAAATCTACATACAGCAAAAACCTTTGCTCTAACTATAATCTGAAAAATGACCAAACGCAATTCAGAGCAAGTTTTATTTTAAACTTTTGTTTAAAATATTGTGCAAGCTACATTAGGATCTGTTAAATGTGAGTAGAAGTGCTGAGGCCTATGTCCTGAAATGTCAGTTTCTGAAAATTACTTCTTTTCTTACTTCAAACCCTGTTGCTAGAAGTTATTTGAGGTTTGAGTTTTTTGGTTTTTTTTTCTCCTTGTGGCTAGATAACTGATCAATTGAAAGGAAATATGCAAGTGAGATTATTGCATAAAGTTTGACATGAGTTGTCTTTACATAATCATTTGCAGTCTTAACTCTGTCTTAGATGCCACATTATTAGAAGAGGCATGTATCTGGAAGCTGCAACCTTTTTTCCCAGTTTTAACAAGCTCAAGTGTTCTTGAGAGATTTGTGCCTGGTTTTTTGGCTTTCACAGACCATTTTAAACCAACAGTATGATATAGTTCTATGTAACAATTGGAAGGATCACTTTCCATGCATTTAGACAAGAGAGAAATCCAATCATTATTTCAGAGTCAAGATCTATTAGGAGGAGAAGATCACTGAGTCTTCTTTCTTATATGAAACTTATAGAAAAACAGCTTTGCATTAGGCAGATGAAACGGAAGACTTTTCACACTGATTCTTCTTTTTTTTTTGGGAGATACTGTGAGCACTTTAAAATGCCTACTTCTATGTAGACTGTTGCAACAAAATATATGTGTACATATCTATCTATCTATCTATCTATCTATCTATCTATCTATCTATCATAGGGAATTTGGGATTGCTGTGATGGGAGTGTTGAGAAGACTGACAATTCAGGCCAGTTTTAAGCTTTATTGAATTCATTCACTAATAATGCACTTGCTGCTGGTGGCCAGTTCTCACACCACGTTAATCAACACTTGTTCTACATTGAACCATTAAATTAAACAACTGTGTTCTAAATTAGCTCTGGCTTTTACAGGGCTGTGGAGCTGATGCCAAACAGGGAGCCCAGAGCTGGAGCCCCTGGTTGGTGCTTGCCCTGAAGTCAATGTGAGTGGGACTGAGATGCCCTCAGGGAGAAATATCAGAACTAAGCTGAATTTGATTTCCTTCTTCTCAGGTTCTCCCTCCTCATGCCTGTATTTATGCTGTTGTCCTCCCTGTCCACAGGGGGAGGGTTTCTCTTCTGCTCACTCTTCCATTTATTCTGATTTTTTTCTTCCCACTCATCCTTCTTGTGTAACTTTACCCACTGCTGCCTTTTGGAACGATCACACCTCTCACACCCTTCTCTAAAACGGGGCCTGGCTTCCAGTATTGCAGAAACCTTGCATCCCATTGTTATTCCATTTTGGTACACCTGTATCCAAGTTCAAGGTAAAAGGACATTAATTTTATGCAGATTGGTACTTCTGTGATTTGTAGGTGAGCCTCTGCTTTGGCTGGAGTGCTGGCACACCTGTGAATATCTGCCCCTTCCTCACAGAGTTGGAGGAGCACAGTGACTTTCAGTGATTGAAGGATTTATTCACAATCCAAAGGTTCATTCCTGAGTAATTTAAGGAGAGGGAGCAGTTGGGAAATTATCTTTTTGCAGCCTGGAGGAACAAGAACTACTCTAGTGAAATCCATATGAGAGTTGTGTGACTGTTTAACTGGATAACTGTTTTGAGGAAATGTGAAAAATATTAGTTTATTAAGCTGCATAAAATTGCTGTTGCCATTTTTATGTATACAATTAATCAAATCTGATGAATTAATCATCTACAAGTACATCTTGAATTGATATTTCAATATTGCATGTTGGGACTGAATTTCTTCTAGAGTAACTCCGCTATATCTCCAAGGCTTTCCCATTTTTACGTCTGACTATCAGACTGAAAATTATTTTCATGACCTGGCTAGTGGAGATTCAAAATGTAAGCCAATACATGCTAACCTATCTGCTCCTTTAGCAAACAATTTCTACTCCATTATACATGACCAAGAGTGTGCTTAATGAAGTGCTTATGACAATAAGTGCAGTGTCAGCTCATGTTTTATGTAATAGAGGATTAAATATTTGCATGAATTGAGCATAAACTTTCTGGAGCTGAAGATTATTTTATGTGTTGCATTTATGGGGATATTTTTGTAAAAGGAAAAGCCACCCAATGCAACCAAAATGTAACCCAAATACGTGCAGTACACTGAGTTCTGCAATAAGGGATGACCCTTTGTGTCCTCTGCTATTTCCTAAAGATGGCAACATTTTGAATGGGAGAATCAAGTCAAGGAGTTAATTAGTTCATGTCTCTTTCTGCCTTCTGTAACCAAAAATATTCACAATGACTGAAAGACAAGATGGAAGTTGCACTGTAGAGATTGATAGGTTTTCTTTGCGTATTTGTGGGCTATAAATAGGCTTGCACTACTTCAACTTCTCACCAGAGAATAAAGTTTCATCATTTTGTTCAAGTCAATGAGCATTGCACAAAGTGATGACTACATACTATGACATGGTGACTTATTTGTGTTTCCCTCAGCAGTATTTTTTGTCACTCTGGTATTTTAGGATCATGTTTACTTGAAGTTGAAACTGCCATAAGATATAGAAGGTTCTGCAGTGTCCTCTGCCCCCTCCAAACGATCTCCACGTTACAAGAAAAGGATGCCAGACTGTCATTCTGAATTGCCCATTTGTGTGTTATGACTTGATAATAATCAAGAGATTGGGCATTGTTGAAAAGTCTTTCCTGCATTTATTGACAAATCCAATGAAAAAGGACGGTTTGGCAGTCTGTGTGTCAGAGAGGACATGGCCAGCCTGGAAAAAACCCGATTTTCAGTCCCTGCAATAACTGGGATAACAGTTTCTGTGGTAGGTCTGCCATTGCCTGACTTTTTGATTAATGTTTCTCATAATTTCTCTGACACATGCTCCCCATCACCACCACTGTACCTGACAGGACACTGCTCTGCAGCCCCTGGAAATTCCAAGGAAAACTGCGAGTAGTTCCCTACAAGGATGATGTGGCATAAATCAAAAAATAGGAGAAGACAAGGCAAAGTCAGGCTGCCTTTGAGAACATACACCTCCCTTGGCTGTGTGAGGATTTGTGATTTGCACTGGTGAAGTTTCAGCCTTGACTGGGAGAAGAGGGAGATATCAATGTAATTGTCATCATTTCATTAATGAGCTGTGAGAAACTTTCATTAACTCTGTATTGCTTCGCACAAACACACAGCTCCATTTATGGCTTTCCTCTGGTGCCTGTGCCATCCACTGGCTGTAGTAAGGTTCAAATGAAAAAGAATAATTTTCCATTTATCAGATTGTGAAGAGAAAGAAAGTCCTGAGCAGGACTGAACAATGTTTTGCCTCAGTCCCGTGAGGGAAGCTGAAGCCAGAGCTCAGAGAGGGAGGTAGTGCCCTCTTCAGTGTTACAAGATGGTTTTCATGCACAATTCACCGTCTGAAGTCTGTTGTGTCATCACTAGATAATGATTTTTTCTGGGTTAGAGAGAAGAGCTGGGTATATTAACAGCTTTAACACTCCCTGAACATTACTTATCAAGCTCGCTGAGGAATTTAGAAACTTAACTAGTGCTTACTGGAAATAAGTTGGAAGTTTCAACTGAGTTCTTGGAAAATGAGAAATTCAATCAGCCCTTACGCGGGGACAGCTGCAGGATCTATGTTTTATGAAACCAGCATTTAAGGACATGAAACCCTGCAGCTCGTCTGAGCCACTGGTCCTTTCCAGAAAAACCAGGGCTGTGCTGTTCATACCCACTGCTCCAGACTTTTTCTGAGCACCCTGACGCAATGGGAATCTTTCACCTGCTCTGCCCTTCTGCCAGGGCAAACATCTGTGGGTCTGGTAAGTCAAAAGTGACAACAACAAGCAAAACACAGTGATCTCCCATACAGTATTTACAACCTGTATCCCAAAGTCCCATAAAGATTTTTAAATTGCAAATGAAACTCTACAGGAAACACTGGGTAGGGAAAACATCCCTGTGTTACCAGCACTGTTTTTAGCACAAATCCTAACACAGCCTCATATTAGTTACTGTGAAGGAAATTCACTCCAGCCCAGCTCAAACCAGCACAGTAATTATTTGAAAGCATATGAAGGCAGTGTATTTCTCTTTGGTTTTGACTACTAAATTACCTGCAAAGCATCTTTACTGATGCTGTGCTTTTTTCCCCATATATGAAAGGATGGTGATGCTCCCTGTGAGAGTCTGCCCTCATTCCGCAGGCTGGCTGCCCTCTGTCCACATTAGTCTGTGTGTCTGGCTGTGCATCCTGATGCAAGTATTACACAGGTGTGCTTCCACATGTGTACCCACTGGGAATGCATCCTGAGCCTCACCACCCATTGCCCCTGAGGCACGAAGTTGTGACAACCAACCCTGTCATTGGCACCACTTAATAATTACCTTTTCCACTTTTAATTTGCACACATTTCTCTCTCGTGGCTCTTTTATCAGTTGTTCAACTTTTCAGGCATTTTCACATTTGGGAAAAGAAAACTTTCAGAGCACGACCTCTGTCATTGTAGATTTTGGCTCTCTGGAATGACTCTGCTGCCTTGACTGCAGTGCTTCATTCTGAAAATCTTACTCTGTGTCCCCTTTGCATTTTGTAGCGTGCAAGTTTTCGATTAAGTTTTGTTCCTTAACATGATTTGCTCCCTTAACAAGTGCATTCTACTGTTCAAGAAATGGTCTTGTGTAGTTGCTTGTGGGCTCAATGTGAATTATTGAAGGGCCAAGTTGCATCTGAGGTGAGACCTTGCTTATTGTGAACAAATATA
>VZTJ01005810.1:40681-60880 GCA_013397795.1 Orthonyx spaldingii | reverse complement strand
TTTAGTGGTAACAAATCTTTGGGGGGGGGGGGGTGTGGGTTGGCTCAAATCAAGTGCTCAGAAGAGAAAACCCTGTTTTGATGCTACTGACTTGGAATAGTTCTGGTAATGACAGAATTTAACAAGTCTCTGTTAATTGTTTGTGGGGTGTACAAGTCAGGGCTTTTAAAAACAGCCTCTCAAGTCATTCCAGAAGAAATGAATCTAGTTAGTGGTTTGTCATAGTTTCCTCAGAATCATTTGCTTGGTTTCTTTGCTTTCAATTTGATAGTGTTCCTCAAGTTTTCCCTGACTTGGCTTCTGTTACCCTAAAACTGTTCCATTTAACTGGGTGTTTTGGTTTTTTTCACTTTAATATCTTTCATGTTTTCTTGAAACTGTATTAGTAAAAACCATTTAGCAAAAAAACCCAAACAAAAAAAACCAAAAACCCAACAACAACAAACAAACAAACAATCAGAAAAAAACCATGAGTAAAAACCAATTAGTAAAAATCACATTTGCATCAGGTTTTTTTCTCTCTTTTATCTGCATTGGTTATCTCCTGATATCTTGATATGATTGCAGCTTTTTTCCCTGACTTCACCATTTCTTGACTTCAGCACAGGTGATCTCTGACTTCTCCTGCTTTTCTTTATTGAAAAGGCTTCCTAATTTTGACTGACATTGCATGTTACTGACCATGGGTGAAATGCCTGCTGTTGCTATATGAATGCTTTTTAACTCACACACACTCTTAGTATTTGCAAACAATCAGACGGCTCTTGGCAAATTTTTTCATAAAGAACTTGCAGTAGGTTGATCTGTTTTCTGTAGGCTGATCACTGAGGCTGAATTTTTACAAGCCAATGTGTCCTGGCTAATTTACTAAGTCTCATGCTCTGAGATCAAGGTCAGTTTAAAAATTTTCATTCTTTTTTGGGTCCTCACAGGAGAACTTCTTCATCTGTGTGACTACACCTTGTGTAGATTAGTTTGTAGGGTACGACAGTCCTTTATGTCAGTAGAATCATCCCTGCTTTTGATTGGATTTCTTTGGTGCAGCTGCATAAGTCAGTAATTGTTTATAAAGTTACAATCTTAAGTGTGCAGAAGAGCCCTTTGAAAAGTGTGGTGGGGATAAGAAGTTAATTAAAACAAATCCCTGTTACTTTCTCCAGTCACTTTGGTCAATCAGATCCTTGTCCTGTGCTGGTATAAACCTGAAAATATCTGAAAAGAAGGATCTGCTACAAGGATCACTAAAAGTAATGGAAAAAGCTTCCACTATTTAGAATGTACAGACTTTGGAGTATGCACTGCAATTTTAGGCAGTTTGAATGAAGCTGAGGGTGAGGAATCAATGAAGGCCTCAATTCCTTGATGCATTGCCACAGGGCACACAAGTAGCTGATGCTAGTGGTGTAAATGCTTCAGTTCAAGTAATATAAGAGAAGTTATTCTGGGGGGAAATACTTAAGTTCACAGTGAAATTTGTAGATGTCTTTGTTTGAAGAGGATTGTTTTTCTTAGGCAATGTGACATGCAAACATAAAAAACTAGAGAATGGGTAAGATTGGCATGCTGAACGATCAAAATCTTCAGTTCCTACAGCTTCAAATTCCTATTGCACTTATATCTTATTGACTCAGTAACCTTTTAATATTTTCCTTGATATTCGATTTAGTGATAAATAATCATTCTTAAAGAGCTACTTGGAGCTAACAGCCTGACTTCAATGGCATTATCTTTACTACTTTCTCTTCCAAGGTTATTTGGCAGTCATAAACAAGGCAGCTAGAGATTTAGGGTTCATTGATAAAGCAAATTCAGGCATTATGATACTCATCCGTATTTAACTAAGACAGTGATGAGAGTCCACTGCGGAAGAAATTTTTCCTTCATTCTGGTATGATCAGAGTCTTTTTGATGGCCTCTACCTGCCTGACAAAAAGAAAATAGTCATGTGTCCTATGAAGAGTATAAGGACAGACTAACTAAGCCATTAAGGTTTGAACTCACATGAGAAAGTTAAATGCATTTTGTTTGAGCCATAAAACATTATTTTAAAATACAGAAGTTGATAAAGAGGGAGAGCAAATGTCAATTTGTTCTGACTATATACTTCCAGATCCCTTGGAATGCCTAATGGAGCAGGATTTAAAATTTTGTTTGAAATAATGGAAGTTCCCCTCTTCTGGTAAGTCTCCAGAGGACTTTGTGTACATGTTTGTCATAATTAAGCATGGAACAATCTTTGACCAAGCACAGTAGAAATTGCTGCCTTTTCCATGGTCCTTTAAAGGGCATTTCTAAAGACCACTCAAACTGCTGCAGCAATTGTCTCTGCTGAGATGAGAAATGAATGAGCCCATTCCTCCAGGCTTGGAAATACCCAAGACAATTGAGCAGGTCCTTCTCTCGCTGTGATCATTTATGATTTTTGTTGCAATGATGTTAAGGAACCACAGACAGCAACTGATCTGCCTCCAGTGATGCTTGCTTCTCTGGGTTTTTTTCCATGTGTTACTTGTCATGCTCCTTCATGACTTTTTGTACTGTTTGTCAGCTGCTTAGCTGATCTAGAGACATTCCCAGAGCATCCTTGTTCTAGGATACCTAGTTTTAGGATTTCATTTGCAGAAATGCTCCTCTCTCTTTACACTTGAGCTGACCAGGTCTTGCACACATCAGGAAGAAGTCTCTGTCAGATGCGCGTGACTCAGAGCACGCAACTTTAGGTCGTTTTAAAAAAGGCTTTAAACAATGTGTCTGAAGAGCTTTCCTGCATATTACTAACCATATATTTGTGTTGTCTCGGTCTCCAGCCAGCCCAGTGTCTGGTGATGAGGTACTGCAGGTATGCACTGCAGGAACGCTGCCTGGAGAGGAGGTTTGAGTGCCTGGACACGCTGGACACTGATAATGGTCAGATGGGAAGTGGAGACAGAGAATTTCACCAGTTCCATTTACATCAGGACTTAGCTGCTGCTAGACCAAGATTAAATTTTCATCTCTTCCTCATTTTCACAATTTCATTTCTGCATCTGTTAGAACTATGAGGGGGAAAAAAAAAGTCTATTCTCCAATTCTTCAATGGGACATTTAACACTTTGCCACAGCTGAGTAAGAGCATATATACTGTTTTCAGAATTAAGTGAAAGGCATTTCATTCCCCAGTTTTTCAAGATATTCATCCTCTTCTGGGTTTGTTTTAATGACAGTTTTTAAGATGGTAGGGTTCTGGCTTGTGTATACACTTGTTTTTCACCCTGTGCTTACACCTAACATGTAAAACTAGCTGGAAATTCTGAAAATCTGAACACAAAGCTCTTCTTTTCAGTCTGTTTAATTCTTCTCATGAGAGTTTTCTGAAAGATGGGTAACTGAGAGGGATCCACCTTTTCTTTTGAAGCTCTCTGTCAGTGGAAGCATCCCATACATACAAAAAACTATTTACTTTTAATTGTTCTTTTGAGTTGTGCCAAGGACTTGCCTGTTGCCATGGAAACTTCTGATCATGCAGATATTGAGCAGACCCCGTCCAGAAGCCGTTTGTCAGATAGTAGCCATATTTTTTTAAGAAAAACCAAATAACAAAAAATTCAAAGGTGACAAATCACAGCCTGCAGCTAGTGATCTGTGAAAGGCTAATTGAGGATGTAGGAGGAAGGAGTTTTGATCATCTTCCTATGGTAATTCCCCAGTTTTTCTCTTTCTTCCTTCAGTCTATTATGATTTCATGAATGGAACGTGCAGATACGATAACTGACTTTCCTTAAGTCATATTTCCTGCTTCCAGCTTTCATTCAGAGACGAGATAATTTCTGTTTAACTCTGTCTAGTGCTCTCTGGCTACCAGGTCATAAAACATCACAGAAAGAGCCAGAGTTTCATGTAGCTGTGCTCTGCTAATATCTCTCTGTTTCCAAAATGTTAGTTTAGGTGAAAAATCCTGGATGCTTTCCTGAAATTCAGGCTTTATCAATCATAAGCTACCTCTGGGATCATGCCAGACTGGACTAGAAGCTGCTGAGCACAGAGTAATTGAGAATGCAACCGTGGTGCCTGAACACCTCTTTGATTCACAGGCCAGAAAGTCCCTTCCCTGGGGAGCTCCACAGCTTCTTGGATGGTCCAGGCAGGCAGGAGGATGAAGAGGCAGGTCATTCTGCCAGGAGTCAGTCCCTACTAGTTTATCCAGAGATATTTAGCACATTGATGCCTCTGTTTGAAAACAAAACCCCCGTAATGCAGTACTGAAAGTCTCATCTTTGATTTGGCCTACACAGAAGATTTTGACTTTTAAAAGACACTGACGTGACTGGTTCTCACGTGGCTGTTAGTGACCCTCAGACACTAATGATTTGGAAAAGAACTGAGAATATTGTATTGTCAACTCAGTATTAATAATATATAATATACTAATAATATAAAAATATAATTATCTTTTTCTTTTGGACTAAAGGAATGGGTTAGCACAGAGCCCATAGAGCAGAAAAGATGCTCTTCCAAAGAGTAACAAACCAGATTTTTATGAGTCCTGCAATCAAGAAAATAAAAAAAATAGAGATCTAATTCCTCTTTTTAAAAACTGTTAGTAGCTAGTAGTGGTAATACCAATATAAAGAGCATGGAAAACACTAAAAGACAATTTTAAAGCACACATTGCATTTGTCTGCTGAGGGGGAGTAAATTCAAGTGTGAAATCTATCAAACATAAAGGCTCAACAGGGAGAATGTAAACTCTGTCTTTAAGTTATTGAAGTTTAATCAGCTATATCCATAAAAGACAAACTGAAATAGCAGAGCAAGGGAAAAAAGTCTATGAAACAGTATAATATGAAGAAAACAAAGTGTATGCTTGCAATGTATAACTTACATTTATTTAAAATAAACATTTTAGTTGAACCTCTTCAGAACACTCAGAACTCAGTGAATAAGCCCATTAAAACTAAAGTCAGGATTTGAAGGAGAATTAAAGACATTTAGAAATGCTTAGTAGATTAAGGAATTCCATAAAGGTAGCTCATCTATGGATGCAACAAAACCTTTCGGTATAATGCTTCCTGATGCAATTACCCACTGTCAGTTGATTATGTCCAATCATTGTTTTGGATTGTTAAATTCACTGTAGCTCTAACTTGTGGCTGTGAGGTTTAAGACTTGGGCAAAGAAAGAATACCTGGGGGTATGAATTCAGCCAAAAGGATAAAAAACAAAGTTTGCATTTGAGAATGAGTGTTTTACAATCTACTAAGCTAAACATGGGCAGTGTAGTTTTATTGCATGAAAGAGAAAGCAGAAAATCACATTATTCCTCCATTCTAAATGCTTTGAGTTCTGTGTAATCAGTGAGTGTCATTGTTTTCATTTAGATGAGAAAACTGAACTTGGAAAATGAAGCCTGAAAGAAGTATAACAACAAATGCATCATCATTGTCCTAATGAAAGCAGTAGATACCAAGATCTTCTCAGGTCTGGGTACCTGAGGGAATTGGATTCAGATGTCACAAAACAGCAGTGATAGGACCTCAGGTTAGAGACAGTTGTGAGACAGATCTGTCTAGGACTGACAGATCAGATGGTCAAAAGACCAGAAAAATCTTGATGAGGTGTGACTTCCACTTTGCTTTGTAACAAAAAGAAGATTCTTTAGTGAGAAAATCAGCACAAAACTGAATCATTTCAGTTTCCCACTCTGTCTTTGGAACAGTCACCAAGCCAGGCGTGGGAGCTGTAGTGAAACTTGAGCAGTTCACTGTAGTTCAAGGGAGATGGATTTCCTTTCCTTTATGAAGCCTGACTGTATGTTTGTGGTTTCCTCACACAGTGTTCTGCTTTATTTATGTGACCAGCAGGTTCCCAGAGCAGTGACATCATTCTCTCTCATGTGACTTCCATGTTTTGCAGTGTGGTGCTTGTCCTGGACAGGTTCTGTTGCCACCTGAGAGAAGGAAAAAGGTGTATTCCCCTTGTAAAGGGTTCTGCTTTGCCCTGCCTCCAGAAAGTGGCAGAGCCCACACTGAAAACACGCAGATTGTACACATACCTTCTGTCTCATGTGGAAAGGAAAGATGAAGGGCTCAGGAGGCCAGAAAGCTACTCCCTGGGAAAACTTCAGAGCAGAACTGTAGCACTTGTGACATTTTCTCCTAAGGATTGGGCTGAAGAAGCAAACCAGTCCAAACCTTCCTGTGAGTGAGCAGCCATCCTGTGCTCTGCACTAGTTCAAGAGGGAGTAGGCTTTTCTGAGGGAACATCTGGAGTATCTTTGACATGGGCAGTGTGCTGGTCCCCTTCTTTCAGGGTTCTCTTCCCTCACCTAAAAATTTAGAAAAGGGAGGCCCACCTATCTGCAAACATAGTGGGTCCAGTGGCAGCATGATCTTCCCCATCTTAGTTGTATAGTATCTGTCTGTTCAAATACCTGAAAGAACTTAATCATACACTTCCACAGAAAATATTTTTAGAGTATGAAATTTGGCAGAACATACCCCACTTGCCCTGTGTTCCAGATGGACCTCAGAGATAAAGAGGGGCTGGGTGTGGCTGGGCTCCATTTCTAATGAGGACCCATTCAGTGCTCTAAGACTGGTCATGTTCAATATGGTATTTCATGAACAGTGTGATTTATTGATTGCTGTGGCAGAATGTGGGTCAGAAAATGCCATGGCACTGGTATCAGAAAGGGGAAGTCAGTGGTATCACCAGAGATTGAAGCTTATTCCGTAGGCATCCTTACAGGGGAGGAGATGGGCACTGCCCTTCAGTGGTCCCAGAATACAAAGGTCTCCTCTGACCTCCCTTCCCTCTTAAGTCACACATCAATTGTTTACTCTGAGAGTGAGAAAAAGGTAAAGCTCTAATTGATGTCATTTCATGACCAGGTGAAGTTTAAGGGACTTTATTCACACATGTAATGCATATGCAGCTTTTATTTCCTTGGCATAGGAGGGGGTGTGAAATGCAATATATATATTTTTGAGTTAATGAAGCAAAGTTCAACTTTTGGTCATTGTTTGGACCCTAACTTGGCTTAGTTCCCGTTGGCTGCATTGTTTTAAACAGAGCATGACCACAACACCTCTGTGCCACTTCATCCTTTGTTTCCTGCCTCTCTCAGGGCAGCACCCCAAGCTCCCTCAGTGTTCCTGCTCCTGGGGCTGCAGTTTGTTTCTGGTGAATTATTGCCCACACAGACACTTCTCCTTGCAGAGCTTTATCTTCAGTATTTATTTCAGTATTCTCCTAACAACATTGCTGTTGTGAATTTCAGCACAATCTCCAGAGTCCTTAGGTTTGGCACA
Organism: Orthonyx spaldingii; assembly: GCA_013397795.1. NCBI lineage: Eukaryota > Metazoa > Chordata > Aves > Passeriformes > Orthonychidae > Orthonyx > Orthonyx spaldingii. Next base: position 53,591 of record VZTJ01005810.1, on the reverse strand, counting down.
AACTTAGGTTTGGCATTACTTGTTGAAGGATTGTTTTTCTAGATTTTGCCTGTTCTTTTCTGAGCTCCTGAGACTCACTTGCCTGTTGCCTTTAGAAACCACTGTGATCTTTTTGTGTTATGTATCAATGCCCTCACTGGAACTCAGTGTACCAGGTTGTCTTCAGAAGAATGTCATCAGAAGTACGTACAGTCATGCCAAACACAGTACTTCATTCCTTTTTCTGTATGTTGAGTAAGCAAAGCACAGCCTGGGGACTATAACTTACGTGGCTTGTAAGGGCATTAAAACCATTTTAACATCAGGCCTGCACTTTGCTCCTTCCTTTGCAAAACAGCTAAATGCACGGTGTCTAAGTCATCCCTCCATTTCCTAATTTAAGGCACCAAGATATGATCAGCCACACATGAAGATCTCGGGACCCAAACAGCCACGGTGTTGGAGTTCTACATGTTGGAGAACAGGTATTTAGCAAAACCCCCCCCAGCCCCAGCTTCTGCATAAAGACTCTCCAGGTACTTGATTCTAATACGGTCTGTAAAAGCCTTCACCTTTTATCTCCTCATCCCTCCATCAGTCTGACTTCTGCTGTGTTGCCCTATTCCTAACTCTCCTTTGTGCAACATAATTTTGCTGTGGTTCTGAGCCCTTCATGGGAACTGTCTAGAACTACTGTGAATTTTTGCTCTTTTTGGTAATTTTTTAAAGGTGAAAAGCCCCGTTTTTAACCTTTGCATCTTCTGTGTCTTCTTCTGTCTAATTCTGCTATTCTATTATTTCTTTCGAATGTTTTGGTAAAACCGATATGATATATGTGAAACCTAATAATTCTGAATTAGATGGTTTTGATGTTGTTGTTCTGGTTTTTTTTCTTCTTTTCTTTTTTTTTCCCCCTCAAAGGAAAGCTCTGAATTAGTGAAGTAAAAAGCTTGCTCTAGAAGTGAAGGAACTGCAGAATTTTAGAAGCTGGTAAAATTAATGACAGATCATATGCCCTAGAACGTTTCCTTTCCCAGACAGTGTAAGGTTTTTGTGATAAGCTTGAGAAAATTGTGAGAAAAAGCACTGCTATGCTTGTAAAGCATTTTCGGGTGCAGTAATGTGTCTTTTACTACACTGATATGCAAGTTACTTTAAATGTGCAGTTCAAATTGGTCATGTTGTACCTGATGCCACTTTTGCTTCACATTCTGTTCAGATTTGACAAAATTCCTGTTAACCTATAATAAACACAGTTCTATTGTTACATCTGAGTAAAGTTGCGTACAAATAGATTGATTAAAAGCATAATGAAGAAAAACAAACCCACAACAAATTAGTCTAGAATTCATAGGCTGGGAATTTTTGTGCTTCATCAAAATCTCTAATTTAAGTTTTTTAATGACTTATGCCAATACACTCAGCACCACCTTGTAGGTCAAGATGTGCCGAGCAGCAGCAGTGAGAATATAAAGATCCTTGATGTTATCAGGAACAGACAGAGTGGGAGAGGAAGGTGCTGAGGAAAAAGACAGTAATTTGCTAAAACTTGATTGGTGATTGCTGTGGGGTTTTTTTTCCCCCATTATTCTTCTAAGTGGGACAATCACGTGGTGGCAGATGCCCAAGTATGTTAAACTAGAGCCAAGCTGTAGCTCAGCAAATAATTCTTGCAAATTTTTTGTAAGAAAGAAAAGAAACTCAGGTTCTTTATGAAATACCACCCAAATATTTTCCCTCCCAAAACGTTCTGAAAATACTGATTGTCTCTTATTGGGAAATTTAGAATTCCCAACTTAATAAGTTTCATCTAATAATTTCCACCTAAATTCTCCCACCAGGTAGTTCTAAGTGGTGCCACCCTTTCACCTGACAGTAATTACCTCTGTGTTTGAAGTCTGAAAATGCCACTTTTTCCCCAGAGCAGTTCTCTGTGTTTTAAATCCGTGTGTACCAGCAGAACCCATCACACTTGCACTTTTATTATCTGTTCTGCAAGACTTTCAGCTGCTGCCTGTTCCAAGGAGCAGCAGCAAGAGTGGGACAGGGCTACTCTGGAATGGTCCTAATTACTTCAAAATGGCTGGGCCAGATAAGTCAGAGCTGGCAAAGTGCCCTGTCAAAGGAATTAATTTTCTCTAATGGCTGAACAGGCAGTGAGTAGGTCTGCTCCCTGTTCACTTCTCTGAACCTTCTCATCAGAAACTCAGCATTATTCTAATTTTTTTTAACTCACTTTTAGCACAGAATTTCCCTTTTGTGACTGTGAGCTTATATGAGCTACCCAGTAGCAGCCAGCACATTGGCACAGAGTTGACCAAGACGGTTGGTAGGAGAAGGTATAGCACATTGATTTTTAATGTCTTTATGATCCTTACTTAACTCTTATTTTGGGGAGTTGCTTTTTCTTCCTCTTAAGCTGCTGCTGCGTAATAGTGTCTCTGGGGTTTGTCCTCAGGGCATGTTGGAATATTTCACATCATCTCTTTAGTGACCCTCTGCTTCCTCCCAGCTACCCAGTGCACCAGGGGGTCCATTAATTCTCAGAATAAGGAAAGGGTTATAGGAAAAGAACACTAATTAGATGTGAGCCATGGGGCATAAAAGAGGACATTCTTCAAGACAGAGGCTCTGCTCCTTTTACAGCTAAAATTGTTATATTTCCATAGAAACATAATGTCTTTTAACACACCTGAAGCTCGTATCTCTCACAAAAAAAAAAGGTAACACAAAGCCAAGAAATCAAATCACATGTGATGGTGCACAGGTACCATTTAGTAAGAAACAAGGAGAGGTAGAAATGGAAGATAACAAGGAGATCTTATTACTAATACTGCTTAACTTCTGGCTGGCTGAATTTGAACCCTTTGGAAGGTAACCATTAATGTACCTCAGCGGTGATATTTTGTCCCCCTTTGTTGAAGGAATGAACCTTCTGTAAAGGAAAATCAGGTGTGGATGACAAAAGGGCCACAGAGTACTGTACATGGAGTGGATGTTGCATTCAGTGTTCTCAGATGTGAGGTGTTGATGGGGATCACCCCAAATCTGTTGTCCTCACAGAGTGATTCGTAAGAGGTTTAGCAGCAAAGATATTTCATAAGCAAAGATACAGAAGGAGTTACTTAGTAAAAGGAGAGCTTTTAATTTGTTAGGTGAGAGAGTTAATTAACCAAGCACAGAAACTGACACCTGGGTTAAAAAAACTTGACTCCCTGAAGAAAGTGAAACTATTCAGCTGAGAGGAAAACACAGATAACTTCATGAACACAAAGGAATGACCAAGGTTTCTAAAGAAAGATGTAGTCTGTCTCAGCCCTACAGGTCTTCAGAATGCCAGGATGGTGGTACAAACCAGAATGTGCTGTAAGAAACACACTTTTACTCATTAAAATGAGTAAGCAAAGATTCTTTAGCAAAGAATGTGTTAGGAAAAGTGATGAGTCAATCTGCCAGTGGGGGAGCAATACCACTTCTGATTGAATTTAGCCGTAAGTAGTTTAAAAGTGCTTTTTCCTTCATTCTTCATTTAAGTTTCTGTAGTTGCTTCTACACTGAATGCAATGAAATATTTTACTTGCATTTTAGTTCGACATGGCTTGAGCTAAGAATGATTTCACAGCAAACAGGCTAGCACAAGATTCTTCACACAGCAGCACAGTGAACTTAATCAGCCAGGATGGTGAGACTCTACCTGCCTCCCTCCAAATTGCATAGAGTATTCCAGGGTACCAAGATACATCCCAACAGGAGCGATTTAGCAAGTACAGCAGTGGCATGGAGCTAAGAGAATAAATAACATCTTCAAATGAGTGAGGGTATCCAGAAAAGCTTACTTGTACTTATAAAATCACCTGGTAGCATTAATTTCTGCAAAGATTTTTGCATGGTGACATCAAAATCTTATATAACAAGACCCAGAGAAGGGGCATTTCATGTTGACTATTCTGGCTTTGGCTCTTTTTTTTTATAGGAACTCAAATGCTGCATAGGGCAGTCCTGCCTTGAGGAGACAGAGAGTTGGTGTTGCACAAAGGAGAGACTGGTAGAATTGACAGTTCTCTGGTAAGGTCAGGGGACTGATGTGCTTCCAGGGCCTGGGTTTCCTTTGGAGCTTTGGGGCTTTTTCCCTGTTGAAATATTTAGAGAGATTGGATAAATGGTGCTTATGCTTATAACTTTTCTAGTAATAAACAGAGTTTATAGTCTGTGATCTACAGTCAATTGATGGCTGCTGTTACAGCAGGATATAAAAAGTACATCCACAGCAGTTCAATAGGTGTCTGCCTTGCAAACATTCTGGGTGGAGGGGAGAGCCTCAAGCATTGACATATGTGCTCTCACGCAGTTTTGAGGACAAATTTAAGGGCAGATACTGTGCTAGTGGAGCGAAATCTGTTGGAAAACGCAAGTGTAAATAGATCTTTGAAAGCTAATTATGATTCAGCAAGTATTTATACTGGCTACAGTAGCATAAAAGTCTCTAGATTTAATCAGCAGACCTTAATTCAAAGCCTATGCCTTCTATAACTTGGAAAGTATTAGCAGCAGAGCAAGGACAGTCCTTTTTTGATTACAGAACTCCAGTCAAAGGGACATCAAGATGTTTGCGAGAGAGGTGTAATAAATAAATTACTTTGGAACACAAATTAATGAAGTATTAACGAAGTGGAAGCAATGTAGCAAAGTAGTAACGAAGTATTTAAAGGAATGGCATTTTTTAACATGTTTCATGCATTCTTACACTGCCATCTTAGAGGACAGCAGTACCAGAGAAAGCTGAGTGCTCAAGCAGGCTTGTGGTGTATGAGACAGTGAGCTGCACTTACTGACACATGTTCCTTGCCCACCTCTCCCCCTACCTATGGAAACGGAGAGCATCTCACCTCTGGATTGTCACTAAATCATTAATTTGACCATGCATATTAGCCTCGGAATAGTCAGCTTTGAATTCCTCTGCACAAGGAGACTTGAAATTGAATCCTTACTGTTCTTTCTTTGTCACAGACACACAGTGTGTGTCAGGTCAGTAATAAGCAGCACAAATTTATCTTCTAAACAGGTTAAATCATTCTCATTTTTCTGTTCAGGTTGTATAAAATTTTGAGTTTGGTTCCTCCAGAAAGAAAAATGATCCATGTCATGTTGGACATCACTATAATGAAAATATCATTAAAGTTGGGTTATGTGTGCTTCCCCTGCAGGTATTTTTGAGGTTCACTACAGCTGGTTTGATTTTCTTAAGATTTCCACCAAAACAGTTCTCAAGTCTCATATTACTGGTGTCTTTTGGAGTCCTCAGTTTACCCTAACCAGAGAACACTGCTTCCTTGAGTCAAAATGAAGGCTTAGATCCCCTGTCTCAATGACCTAACTTATCCTTTATTTCAGCCTCATATTCCTGCTGCACCACTGAGTTTTTAAAACACAGGTATAAATATAAGCATCACAGACTAATGTAACAGAACAAAATTCTATTACAATAATAGAATCTCTTTAAATCACTTTTTTATTCAGTGAAAGGAATCTGTGACATGGTACCATCTAATGATACCTAAAGAGGAACACTTCAAAGGAGTCTTCAGTGCATTAATATTGTTTCAGTGCTAGTTTGCAGTGGGAAGAAAAAAAAAAAAAGGAAAAATATTTCATCGTTTTAGGAAAAAACCCAAACAAACCTCTCCCCAAAACTCAGCAATATTTTCCCTTCCTGATACCTTTCCTGTTAACAAGAGATGTACACTTCTGGGTGAAAGAGAATTGTTTTACCCTCAGTTATGATCATTGTTTCTCCTAGATCTGATTTATTTGCATCATGGATATAAAACTGTTTTAAATTCAAACGTTTGCAATTCATAATTTTAAAAATAGACTTTAAGTTTCGGAGTTTTATATTTTCAGGTGTTTGAATGCCTGAGAAATACAACTGTGTAATCCTTTAACACTGTGGAAAACATTGCATTTTAGCATAAAGACTGACTTATTTTACATTCAAACAGCCAGCATACTAATGAGAGAAAAATTTAGCCTGAAGCTGTCCTGATTTTGTATATAGGAAAAGTGTTAGAGCTGTTGGTTATAAACTGACTTATTGTTCTCAATGGTCATGTTTTCATTTTTAAAGGGACTTATACATTTCAAATGTATTTGAATGCTATGTTGCAGTTTATATTGCTATTAAATAATCCTCTGAATACAGTACAAACATAATACTAGACTTCATCAAACAATTCTCTTTCACCAAAGAAAGGACTGGCACTTTTTAAGCATCTGGTCCTCAGCCTCAGGGCAGTGACTATTTCAGTTTTTTCTTGTTTGGTTGGGTGTTTTTGTTTGTTTGTTTGTTTGTTTGATGGAAGAAAGCAAAGGAATATCTCAATCCACTCTAGCAGTAGAAAGGAAGACAAGTGATGTGATTCAATCGCGTGGCTCAGGGTGACTGCTGGGCAAAGAGACAAGCTCTGGTCTGGAGGAGAGATTCCCTGTGACTTCCATGGACCCTCACCGGGCCTGTAAAAACAACTCTCACTTATCCTTCCTCCTGGTCATTCCTGGTATTTTCATTTCAAAATGCCAACAGAAACTTGCAATTAGCCACTGATTTTCTTCAGCTGCAAAAAGCGAAAAACTGTTTCATTTGTTGTTCTGAGCCTTTAGTTGGAAGATTTTCTCTGAGCCTTTGATGTGTTCCATTAAGTCTTTTACTCACACCTTAAGTGAACTTACCTAATAGGCTTTCTAATGTATTTCTCAGTATGGTTTCTATGCCTACAACAAGGATATTAAATTAGCAAAATCTGAAAGTGAGCATAACTAATTTCAAGATGTAATTAGCTATACCACAACTGATCTTTTTGGAGGTATCTGCAGTGCAGTGGCAGCAGAAAAAGGGGAGGGAGGCAACATGATGTCCAGGAAGAGGTAGTCTGTGTGGAAGGTTTGCAAAGGCAGCTCACAAATGAATTGAAATAGTGTAGTAGTGATGTCTGTGAGAGGTGACATATACTTGCTGTGATCCATTCAAATTATAACCTTTGAAAAGTGCAGGGTTTTTTTTTTTTTAATTTTGAAGTGTTTTGCATAGCACTCCGTAACTGCTGGACAGTCTGTGTGTGTTCACTCCTTCTGCATTAACACCTCCATACAATGCACACCACTGCCAAGGGTACGTGCAAACTGCTTGGGTGTAAACTGCAAACTCACTACCAGCATTTGTGGGTGTGGAGCTTGATGTAGCAGAGCATTTTCAAAGCAGAAATGAAGAGGCATAATCACTATTTCAGGCTGGCATAGAGAGCAGGGCATTTGTGTGGGGTCTGGAGGAAAAAGATCTTTGTTTGGCAGTTTTATTTATTTCTCAAAGATGATTGTTTGAGGTGAAGGTGAGGCCACCCCTTCTGCAGTGGCTTTTTACGGACCTATAAGCAGTTGTAGCAATCCTGAGGTCACTGATCTGCTCCCTAACTACCACTGAAGCACAAGGAAGGAATAGTTAAAAAAGAGAGTGGAGAAGGGTGATTTCTAGATGCAGTTGATTTATTACTCTTCCATCACCTGCTCTTTATTTAATTGCCACCTGAGCAGGCTGGACATGGAATTTATAGGGTCAGCAAGTTACCTAGTCAGTCTTGGATGGGTACAAGAAAGGCAAAAGGGGTAACTTAAATCTAGAATTCATGAGTACATATTAATTCTCACTTTAACTTATAAGGCCTTTTCTTGCTCATTTTCAATTAAGTGTCAACATGAAAATTAAAACGTCCAGTGGGAATTTTAAACAAGAATGAGGTAGAGGAGTTAGTTTGTCCTGCCCATCTTCCTGGCAGAGAGGCACAAAAGAGTGGAGGGAGAGTACAGAGACAGGACACCTGCCTGGTGCTAGAACTACAGAGGGTAGGAGGTCTGTTCCCTGTTTGACTTGGGAAATCATTCCTATGGCTTCCATTTCCCTTGCATACACCTCTCATGATCCCATGCTGAGCTAGGTCAGACAAATCATCAGGCATAGAAACCTACTTTATTTTAAAAAGAAAAAATAATTAAAAAAATAAATTATTAACCCTGTTCTAGCAGATCAGCTGTGCAAACATTGGTGCAGGGAAAAGAAGAAGAGATGTGAAAAAATTATTTTCAGAAACAGTTTGAATCTATGCTGCCTTGAATTGAGTGACCTTGACCTAACGTTGTCTATTGCAGATCATGTTCAAGCCTGAGAAGATACTTCTGTGCTCTGGTTTTGGATTTGTGGGTAGGATTTAGCCTTGGGCTTCCGTGAGTGGTCGTGCTGAGGACTCAGGCTGAATACCAGCAACAGGACAGCTTTAGGCAGAGAAGCCTCAGGCCTCTCATTTATGCAATTTAAGAATACTTTTTCAGCAAATGTTTCTCTTTTGGTTTTGCCAGCAGTTGAGCAAGTGCTTAGGCATTTTCCTACAGAAAACTTGGTTTTGAAAGCTGTTACTGCACACTGCAGAACCTGCAGTTATATGCTAATAGGACAGCATAATTCTTGCTTTTTTGAAATTTATCCTAGAATCAAAAAACCTTTGAGGGTGAATGGCATCTCTGGAGCTCCCCTAACCTGGTTAAAGAAGGACCAGCTCCAGAGATAATTACACTGGTCCCTTTTCAGTTATTTGCTATTTATCTCTTACCTTTAGGGGGGCATCTTCTTACAAGTCTATGACTGCTTTAAAGAACCACAGAATGTTCTGAGTTGGAAGGGACCCACAAGGATCATTGAGTCCAACTCTTAAGTGAATGGGGCACAGAAGTGAAATTAAAGCTCAGCTTTTAGTCCCCATAATATCACACACTTTTGTTTCAAGCACCATACACAGCAGGTCAAGAGTCCACTGTGGAAGTGTCCAGTGAGTTGAGTGACAAACATATTGTAAAAATAATGAAAGGGATCCCCTGATAGCTGCATTCTGCTGTAGAGATGAAAAACTTATATAAAACACTGAAAGAGAGAGTTGTTGGGGATTCTCTTTGAATTATATCTTTAGCAGTCCTGCTTTTCTTTCTGCTGCAGTACTGCAGCCTGAAGTCCTGCGGGGCACCGCAATTCACCAGCCTGTTATTAAAGCTGACTCGAGGTGAAAACTGACTGGGAGTTTCCAGAAACACTTTTGATGAAAAATGGCCTTTTTTTTTCTCACATAAAACAACTCCTTTTACAAATGGTTTCAACAAGATTTTATTTGGAAGGGGCTTAATTTCAACCTCAGGCTCATCCTAGGTGGAGATTGCTGGCAGCACCCCTATGCCTCCTCCCTGACACCAACCCGCATGATCTCAGTCCCCCATCTCCACACTCTGCTGAGTTGTCTGATTTTGGGAGGAGAAGGACTGGAAACTGAATCTTTCCTGTCCTGCTGGGACGTGGTGTTTGATAAAAGAAAAAAACTAATATCTGGTCAGTTTAGATGAGCTTTGGTTTTCTTCTTTAGTATTTGGGATATTAGAAGAAAAGGTATAGTGATTTTGTTTTTGCAGACTTAATGGTATTTTTATTCTAGAAATAGTTGCTATTGCTTTTTAAATGAAAAAGTTTAAAGATCACACATTTATTCTCATGAATATCTTCTGTTACTTCTCAGTTCCATGGGAAAATGTTGAATTTCCCCTGAGTTTGTGGGTACAGCACAAATTTTGCAGTATTTAGACTCTTTTTTCCTTCAATCCTTCCTAACATCTGTATTTCCTGTTCACATTTGTATTTCAGGGGATTTCAACAGATTCTTATTTTGAAATCCTATTTCACGTTGACTGTGCTTTGTCTGTTCATTTTACTTTTATCACCTCTCTCACAATGCAGGGAATTTTCAGAGATGTCTTGGTCTGTATATTAACACATCCCTTCAAAAGACTATCTAGTGACAAATCAATTCTTGTGTTAAGCATTTCTCTATTGGCTTTCACAGGAACTGCAAAAGCGTATAGGATTGATTTCTAGGGTAGAATTTATTCTCTTGAATCCCCTTACAAAGACATCAGTAAGTTTTTATTGACAATCTTACATTAGAGTATATCAAAAAGCCCTCAAGGGAAAACATGTTGAAAATATGTTAAGTAAGAGGTGTTTTACTCACAGTCTGTCTCCAACAGGGATTTTTTAATTACCTTATTTTCTGCAGAACAGCAGGTCTTGGCACTGGTGCTATAAGAACCATGGTGTATCCCAGTGAATTTGTGTCAGGATCACAGGGATTAAGGAAGCTGGTCCCTGTCACAATCTTTAATGTCACTGAGCTAGTTTGTCATATTTCTGTGGGCTTTTGCTGGTTCTGCAGGACAGCTCAATGACTAACAAAGCTTATGTGAAAGTTTCTGAGTTTAGAGGTATTTCCAGTCTTTTCAGTTCCTTTAAATGCCTCTGCTGCCTTAGGGCAATAAGAAACCACTTAAATTTCAGTGTCTGGCAGAAATGATCATGACACATGGGAAGAGGAAAGGTATGGACTGGTGCAGTAATAACACTTCACTTGGGGTGGGTGTGCTTACAGCCTTGTGCAGCATGCAGTGATACTCTGTGGAATGACAAAATGCTGCTCACTGGTGAAAACCTGTGGTAGGTTGGCCAGAGCTGGATCAGAGGTGCCCACCAGAGCCACTCTATCAAGTTCCCTCCTCAGCTGGACCGGGGAGAGAATATATGACATGAGGCTTGCAGGTCAAGTTAAGGGCGAGGAGAGATCACTCACCAATTATCTCATGGGCAAAACAGACTCAGCTTGGGGAATTTGCTCATGTATTATCAATCAAATCAGAGTAGGGTAATGAGAATTAGAACCAAATCTTAAAAGGCCCTCCCAGCACTTCCTGCCTTCTTCCCAGGCTTAATTTTATTCCCAACTTCTATACCTTCATCACCCTCAGCAGCCACAGGGTGACAGGGAAAGGGGTTTGTGGTTAGTTCATTTTATGTTGTTTCTGCAGTTGATGCTGTGCAGTCTTTCCTCCTTTCTTAGGTGCTTCCCTCCCCTTGAAGGTGGGTCATCACAACACCACACCCACCTGGCATAAATCAAGTGTGCCTAGAGGTGAACTGAACTTGTACTTCTACTTTTATGTAAGTTTAATGCAAATGCTTGGTTTGTTTTTAAACGGAACATGGAGAGTTACTCATGCAATAGGTAGCAGCCCTTCATGAAAGACACACCTTTGACATTTATTATTTATTACTATAATGATGAGTTGTCTGAGATCTGTCAGGGGTGTGGCAATATTTCCATTAGTTTCCACTAGGCCACTGACTGCAGGAGCAGAAGGTCCTCACCTCTCTCTGGGAAATGTGTCCCACTGCTCAAAGCCAGCCACAGAAACATTGTACATTAAGTTCAAAATACTAATTCAACATAAACATCTTGATTCTAGTTGAGCAGAGCTAAATATGAATTCAGGAGTGCCATTGCTATGGCTTGTTTACTACCTTGCTTAAGAGGAATATACTTATATCCTGTGTTTCATAAGGGCTTACAGAAGTAATCTGCAAATGTCTCTGAGGTTTAGAGATACAGCACCAAGGCTGAAGTTAACTTGGTATTTTCTCAGGGCTTGCACACAGAGGGTTTGGGTCTATTCTAGGTAATATGATTACTTCAGGAAGTTAAAACAGGAGCTTGCAGGGCAGAGCGACATTTATTTGATTTAAGACTTCCAGGCACAAAATACTTAGGGCCATTTCCCGAGAGAAAATTGTTGCCCAAACAAAAGTTTGGACAGGCTCTGATTTGGCAGCTTGACAGTTGATTTAATGCTGGTGAAACGACTTCCCTGATCCCAGTAGAACCCTTACTGTGCCTCAAACTTATCCTTAAATTCTATGTCATATTACATGTTATTAGGGCTAGTTAACATACTAGACATCATAAAATTATTGGCTTGGTCACAGAAGCAAGTAGGAAAGAACTTCCTTTGATGAGTACTTCTGCTTAAGAAGCGAAGTGAGTGTAGAATTAGCTAATTCCAGCAATTATTTACTCAAGCACAACTCTCCTTCAATATCTTGATATATGCCATGTAACTCCCATTTTAAGACTGGCCACCTTTGTAAACCATTAATGCACAAAATTTCACCTGTCCCTGAGGTTCTTGTCTCAAAAGCACACCTCCAAAGCAAAACCAGTAAAATACCATTGTTTCATGTTGCAGGCCTGTGGTTTAGCCCCAAACCTTTAAATTATTGCTGTTTTGAAGAGTGGACTTGCCATTAGTTCCAGTCATCTGCAAAAGCTTTTCGGCATGCTTCAGTACACTGCCAAATCAAAAACCAGTGATCTCCACCCCTCACCATGCTAGACACGTATCCCTCCCCCTAGTAAAAATGTTACACTCACTCTTCCCCCACCCTCACGCTGTTGTTTGGAGTTTAAATGGAGTGAAAAGGAGGGAAGGTGATGCTTCTCCCGGTGCTGGGTGGTCGCCACTGGAAGCTCGCAGTGCCAGTCCCGGGGCCACCGCTCTTGTTTGGGGCAGCCAGCTGAAAGTGAGCTGTGCCCCGGGTGCCCCCTGGGTGGGTGACAGGGCTCAGGGAGCCGGGAGGGTGTCCTTCTCCAGGGGCCTGGCCATTCCTCCCTCCTCTCCCCGGGACAGCAACTGACCATGGCCTCTCCCTGCCCGCAGCCTGCGGCACCAGCGAGGGCGAGCAGCTCCTGCTCGTCCGCCGTCCCCAGCCCGCCACCGCCGCCGGCATGGCCACGGGCGCCGAGTGGAGCTGCCCCATCTGCCGCGAAGCCTCCCGCAACATCGCCTACGTGGGCTCCTGCCTGCACCAGTTCTGCCGCGGCTGCATCGTGCGCTGGGCCAGGAAGAACCCGTCGTGCCCGCTGTGCCGGCAGGCCGTGCACACCATCATCTACCCGGTGCCGTCCGACCAGGGCTTCATGGAGCTGGCCGTGCCGCAGCCCCCGGCGCGGCGCAGCCCCCG
>VZTJ01005810.1:27736-40180 GCA_013397795.1 Orthonyx spaldingii | reverse complement strand
CGCCGGGCAGAGCGGCGGCTGCAGCCGCGGGGCCTCCTGGCAGCCCGGCCGGCGCAGAGGCGGCGGCCCCGAGGAGGCGGCGGTGGCCCTCAAGAAGCCGTGCCGCCGGCAGAACTAAGGGCGCTGCCAGCGGACACGGGGCCGGGATGGCAGCGGGACTCTGGAAAGAAAAGAAGTGTTGAAAAGAGACCGAACCAAAGCAAAACAAACAAAAAGAAATAAAGCCAAAAAACCACAGCAACTTGGAAAACCGCATGAAAAGCCTTAGTCTCTCACTCTAAGCCCGCCATATAGCATTGCCATTGCTGTCACCCAGATGCCGCCCTCTCCTTGTCCTGGTGCTGTGCTCACCTTCCCCCTCGTGTGTGTGCTGCAACTTTCACGTTGTCTGCCATAACTCGAAGCCCCCGTCCATCTGTCAGAGTGTATTTCTCACAGTTTCACAAGAGATTGTACTATTTCGGCTACTGCCGCCCTAAGTCTTACTTCCAGTGTGTGTCTCAGTTTTACTTCCAGTGTGTGTCTCATTTTTGCTTCCAGTGTGTGTCTCTGTTTTTTAGTAAATAGATGAAGTCCAGGCAAAAAGAATTTTCCGTTGTACAGCTGTTTGAGTTTTACTTCAAAACTTATATTTGATGATCTTCTGTGATAATTATCAAGACATGTAAATGTATTTTTGTTTAGACTTTTCTCTTTTTAGATATTTTCCTGTGTGTAGACATCCTGTGAGTGTGAAGACTTAATTCTTTCTACCAAGAGATCAACATATTGCTATTACTCCAGCAAGAGGTCTTTCATATTTTTCTCAATTAAATTACAAGTCTCTGTGACAAATACTTGAAGTTGAGATTTATTCAATAAAACAGCAATAATTCTGGAAAAAAAGAGTTGTGAGTCTTGGTTTGCCTGTATGTGAACTGATAAAAAAACCCCTGTTCCTCTCTGCCTTTTTTCACTGAACCACTGCAACTGTGTCCTGCTCCCATCTTTCATCAGCTGCAACTTGTATGTGCCAGCCTCAGTCTGGTCAAATTAGAGGCAAAATTCCCAATACCTCAGCAGTGGAGGATTGCATCCACAGTCAGTGAAATCATTCTTTTGAACAAAACTTAAGAAGTCACAGAAGTGTTCACAAGTCCCCACCATTAAATTAAAAAGTACTCATGTAGAATTTCAGCAGTAATTTTTTGTTTCATTTCTGCTCCTTATCTTTCCCCACAAGTTCATATGTAGACTTTCATACGCTTTTTTTTTTCTATGCTCAAGCTGCAGCATCATTCACAGTTGTGTTGCTTGCACTACTGAGAGTTACTTAAACAATTTTCTTAATTGGGTCTTTCTTTAATAAATACGTTTTCCATTAGCACACTTAAATGGTAACAATAACAGAGCACTTGTAATAAAATTGCATTTCTATATAAATTCCCATTTCCCCTTCTAGATACTTTGAACATCTGTTTGGGGTTTTATTACTTTGGTTTCCATTCTCTGGCCTCCTGTTAAGGAATAACGCATTTAGCAGATTTACTTTTCTCTGAAAAGTGAAAGACTCTGTAGATCTTGTTGACTGAATAACAGTGAAAGCCACTGTCTGCTGCTCCCTCCCTGCTTTTTGGTGGAATCACTGGACAGAATTTGCCAGCCTTTGAGAAATACTCATGATTCAGCTATTCCCCTTAATGATGATGGTACCTTGGGGTGCTTATGTGAGGTTCACTTTGTATTATTAGCATTCTCAGTAATTTTAAGGCTCTTTAAATGGTATCGTTATTATATAAATAATTTTGCTGGAATTCTGGGACAGTACAGGATCATGCTTAAAGCTATTACCTATAAATTCCCCACACCCTGCTCTTTCTGCTGTCTCCCTGCCTTATTCACATCAACTAGTTACACAATTCACAAGAAATTACATTTTTGCTGCTTCTTCTGCGTGCTGGGAGGTGTGTGGAGGTCTTGATAACAAATAAGGCTGTTTCAAAGAGTTTAATCAGAATAAAGTCAGTTTCAGAAGCAGAACACTTCCAGAGTTGACATGCCTGATACAAGGAGTGAGATGTCAAAAATGGATACAGCAAATTATAACATATTGACGTTCATGAGATTAAATGAGTGGTGAAAGTAGTAAACTTCCTCCATTAGCCTATTTAGGAAGGAGACATCTAAGTGAAAAATAACTTGCCAAGCCAGAGTAATGCAAAAATGTGAATGCCTGTGCCAGGGATGTGTGTCACCTTATGCCAGATTAGACATGTGAACAGTAAGTAGGGCAGGGGCAGATTAACAGAACAGGCAGAGAGAGCAGGTCTGGCTTTCCTTTTTTGACTTTGCAAAAAAGAAAAAATCAAATTGGAAGACACATACTGCACGTGATAGCAGGTGAAAATTACAATACAACCACATATACACCGTGAAATACAAATATACCAACAAATAATTAAATCACCAAATTACCTTTTAAAAATTTTATTTCGATGACACTACTTTGAAGAATTTCCACCTCACAAGAAAGAAGAAATGGCATAGAGTTAAAGAAAAGAGTAGATTCTGATATTCTGACGACAGGGCTTTTCAAAGCCCATAGCAGCTCCCCAAGTACCTTTTTGACAATGGCAGTGGTGGATGATACCTGCCTGTGAGTTATCTGTGGTGAACAGAAGATTGAATGGGAATTGTTTGGGAATGTTCTAATTAAGAACAGTAATGTGCTATGAGCGAGAAAATTTTGCAAGAAAATAGCCCATTAAAGAGAGAACTGGAACAACCATAAACCAATGGCAAATATGAGGAACAGGCCATATGCAGTTACATTCTGCCCTCAGGTTAGTGCTTTTATAAAAACTGCAGTGCTCTTTTTCTTATTTGCAAAGAACGTTTCGTGAAAGCAAAAGGATTTGCTTGGCTGTGGGTTGGGAAATTTTGCATTTGAAGGTAATTCTTAGTATTTTACCTGTTACTGGTTAAGTGAGTAAAGGGGAGTCATGTGGCAAGGCTACAACAATAAGGCAGAGGGGCCTTTGTCCTCTCCTTGGACCTGGTTAGACAAGTTGCTTCAGCCTCCACCACTTCCTTTGCCTCATTTTTGAGCTGCACAAAGGCGTGTGAAGGCACAGTTGCTCATAGTCAGCCCAAGCACAAGTTTTCTCTTTATGTGCTTCTCCCAGAGTGGACTGAGGAAGGAGCTTCCATCAAGCCAAATTTGTTAAACTTTAGAGAGCATGGAGAGGTGTTTGAAATGGAAGAAGTTCTAATAGCCTGGCAAATGAGTGTTGTTATTTCTGCACTGCTGATGGCTGAGACTTTGTAATAAGCCAGAAATGGTTGTGGTCCTCTTTTGGAAAGGAAAAGGGGGTTGCACAGAAAAACAGGGTTGCACAGTGACATGCCATTTTGAGTCATTGAATGAAGAGGAAGGCTACCACATCAGGTTTCTAACAGAGGATCATAAATCCTTTCATTTTTGCCTTCCAGTGGCCTTCAAATGAGAAAGGAGGCAAGGGGCAGAGCTTCTTGGTTAGCAGGTATGGTTTTTACTTGCACATTACCTGACATTCCCTGGGACAGAGCTCGTGGAAATTATTGCATGACAGAAAGCTAATGGCAGCCCTTGGGTGCCGTGCTGGACTCTGCCACATAAGTAAAGGGGTCAGGGCTGCCTGTCGCTATTGCAGTGTGCTGACTCCTCAGGAGTGATGGTACTGATGCAGCCCCTTCCTAAAAACACAGAGGCACACTGTGGGCTGGGGCTGTGCATCTGGAGAGTGCATGTGCAGACACTGTGTGAAGTTTCCATGGCCAAACGTGGCAGAAGATTCCATATGCTTTGCTCAGAAGCTTCCTGACATCCAGCTCGTCATCTGCACTGAACTCCTGACTTGATGAACTGGGTCTAATGACCCGTGATTTAATTTTACTGCAGATTAAATATTGACAACCCAGAAGTGTTGCTCTCCGTTGACACCTTGACAAATGTTTATGGCTTGATGTGTGGAATGTGAGATCAGCTGTCTTCCCTAACATTATTTTGGAAGTGGAAAATAAAGCCTTGCAAAGAAAATTGTGGTGAACAGGATATCAGTGTGAATGTTGCCACATTGTGCTAATTAGATGCTGAAATTGTGATGGGTTTTGTGGTACACATCCTGTCATTAATTTGTATGCTTTTCAAAGCTTTTGCGGAACAGATATGCTGCTGAGGTTAAACCATTAACACAAAATGCAGAACAAAATATCTTGCTCTGTTTTTCCTTTCACAGTATTGAAAGCTAATCAGGCAACTTTGCATAGCACTAGGAAAAAAAAAAAGTCTCGGATGCATTTTGCTGCCTTAAATGGCAAATCCAACCCTTGGCATGGGGATGTGGACTCACGGTATCAATCATCATCCTGATAATTACAATGATGTTATGTAGATGGTTGTATCAATACCAAATGCAGCCGAGGGTTCAGGGATCAAAATCCCATAGGAGGAATTGATGAGAAGGAACAAAACAACCCTGGTGTAAAATAGCTTGTCTTGAGAGCTGTTCCCCAGCCTGCAGAAATGGGAGAAAGATAATTTGATTTGGGTAATCAGTTTTTTGCATATTCCTGAGAGTGTTGGAAAATGTGTGTGATTTCTGCTTTGAAGACAGACTGTGGAGAAGTTACAGAAGGAGGGGAGCATCCGTGCTCTGCTCAAAGGCAGCTACTTTGATCTGACACCAACTGTTACCTTTAAGACCAGACCTTGTGCTTCAGTGACAGCTGCAATAAAGATGTCATTCTGGAAAGCATGAATGTCTTAAAATAAAATCTGCAGTTTAAAATTTGGTTGAGTTGCATATAGAATATTTCACAATATTTTACTCTGCGCGTGTGTGAGTGTGATTTTACCAACTGTGTCCTAGGGCCTCACTTTGCTTTTTCCTTATCCCTCAAATTCAGCACTTCTGTTCTCTGACCTTCAGCTTTGGCTTAGTTCATGGTGCCAGAAGTCTCTTGCAAAGATCCAGACCTTTAAGCATTAGGTTATGTGCAGTTCTTCAGAGATTTCTGTGTTTGCTCCATAAAATAGTACCATTCCCATGTGACATCTTTTGCACTGACAAATCGTACTCAGATGCAATGTAAACATCTCCAGGAGAGTGTGTATCTTCCCACAATTGCCCTCAGATTCTCATCAGCATCCCTGCTTGTTCTTAACCATGCGTGGATCATGTAATTGATTCACACCATATGTTCAATTATGTCGCCTTTGGTGGTTTATTTCTTTTTTTCATAAGTTGTTTCACAGAGATAATAATTTTCTTAGGTTTTTGTTAGGCAGCAGTTGCTGTACACCCGAAAGGTAGCTGTGCAAAACCTTCAGTCTGGCTCCTTCAGTGAAACACCTGGAGTTCACTGAGATGTGATGGCAGTCCAGACTTTGACAAGTTACTTTGCATTTCTCAGAGCTGATTCTTTTTTTTTTTCCCTTTTGTAATTTCTGCAACCCATCTAATTTGCCACATGCATGCCTACAAACAACTGAGACTTGTAACCAACTTAAGCCAATTAATGACAACACTGCCAAATAAAAATTGTCTCTTTAATCACACCTTCAAGTTACAGCAGACACTTCAATGGGTGTGTTTGGATACTTCAGTGTGATCCAAACCATTGCTTTTTTGGGATGAACTGGGCAACTGTACAATCCAGGCTGCTCAGCATTCAGCCTCTGGGTCACTGCTGCTGTGGAAGTTGGGGGCACCAGTTCCTGCACCAGGACAGAGTACATTAAAAACAGCACACCTTCACAAGGACACTGCTTTCTTTTCTCAGGAACAAGCCTTTCTTCATTGCAACATTTGATATTTTTCAGATTTGTTGAAATAAATATGCATAATCTAATCCTAATCTGCATGAGGCGACAGTTTCAGTTGACGGTTGCAACATGGTGGTGGCTAAGAGCTTTCTAGTTCAACGTCTGTCCTTTTTTAAGTTAGTAGACTTTGGGCTATGCACGTGAAAGCTTTTTCTCAAGCAGAGGATGTGTAGGGTGAGTATTGGTAACACTTTCTGCTTTTTCTCCATTGGAGGTGTTCTATCAGTGGCTGTCATCACTGCTTGTATTTCTGTTTATGAGTAGCATCGCTCAGTGCTTCATTCCTCTCTGCCTGGACTATTGGGCAATGCCAGAGTGGAAAAGAGCAGGGGAAAGATGGTTTATGTGCTGTATGGCTGTGTTTGATGAAAAAAACAGGATGTCTTTGCACCAGACACTGAGACCCCAGACGAGAGTCCCCTTGCTCGGCACACTGAGACAAAACAAAGGGGTAAAAGATGGTAGAGTCCTGATGGGTTTTCTGTCTACGGTAGGCATGGAGTATCTTCAGGAAAGTGGTCCAATCTCATATAATTTTTCCCAAAACTGCTAGTTTGGAGAAAGGGCCATTTCTACTTCTTCCAAATAAGGCTGGTGTTCAGGTCTCTTCATCATTTGTACACTAAATATTCCAGTGGAGCTGCACCTCGGAAAGAAGAAGTCATCTTTGCTGTGCCCACAAGGAGTCAAGACCACAGCAGAGAGCGCTGGAGCAGGGGCTGGAGGTGCTGCACTTTTTCTTCAACTTCATTGCTGCCCAGAGCTGCTGAATCTCACTTCCACTGGTGCCTCATTCTCCCTATCTGAAAACTGCGGAGAGCAATGTGTCCTTGAGGACGTTGCCATTTCCAGAGAAAAGTGCAGTGAAAGAGATGGTTATTTCAGTGCTGGTGACGTTAAATGCCAACTGCTCGAAATATGCTGCTGGAAACCCCATGGTTCCAAAAAGCTGTATTTCTTGAGTGTTACATTTTTAATGCTGTGTAAGTGGGGAGAGTGGGAAGGATAGCAGGAAACAAGTGAGGAATAATATCAGTTTGGGCTTGCAAGGCCCAGGTAACATCAATGTTACCTGGTGCACACCATCATGGGAGATGAGTACTGACCTGCTCCCACTTGTCTGTCTGTGCACAATGAGCAGGAGGAGCAGAAAATGGTCAGGGTAATTCACTTACAACATATTGATGTCGACAGAAAATAGAACATTTAATCCACTGAGATTTACCACTTGCTGCTTTGTGAAGGAGGACACAGGGTTGCAAAGGTAAGACAGTTTCAAGAAGCAAAAGCTTACAATAAAAAATTACCTTTCTAAAGATTCATTGCTGATGGCTAGAAGAAAACCAAGGTTGCATGCCCAGTTAGCCTGCTCTAATCTGGCAAAAAAAGAAAAGTATAATGTATTTCTTTTATTTATTTATTGTCGCTTGACCGCTTGACCGCCCGGCAGGTCAGCGGCGACAATGTCTCTGAGTACCCAGTCGATGAGGCTTCCGCCTCGCAGGAGCGCGGAGTGGCAAGGCTTTCGCCTTCAGCCCTTACAGGGTAGCTCTGAGAGGAGCTGTTAATCCCACCGCCCAGACTGGGGCCGGTAGCAGTCGATGGAAGTGATGCGATGAACACAGCAGCGATAAAGGAGGAGAAGAGGACTCACTTGTAGCAAAACCTCGAGTTTATTCCCTGCCCTGAGGGACAGGCGAACTAGCTGCAAAGGCGGGAGCTACAGAGTGAGCCCCGAGAGACGGTTGCACAGGGTTTTTAAGGGGCCTGAAAAAAGGGGAGGAGAACAGGGATAAACCTATAGGGAGTGTGATGGGCGCTGACAGGTACCCAGTAACTGGGGAGCAAAGGAGGGACAGGTTCAAGCTAACCAATGAGGATAACATAGCTATAGAACTTTCTAGCCAGATATGAATATTAAAATGACACCATGAATATTAAAATAACTTCTGAGGCAACAGGGGAGGGGATAGACTTTGATGGACAAGGGCGAGTGGCGGGAATCTACTCTAGCCTGCCTTCCCCTCAGGGCTCGCTATCCTGAGAGGTGTAATCCGCCCATTCTACATTGTCATTTATCCACATGGAGAAGGCAGGCTGAGCCGCAGGTTCGGTCGCCCATGGCGAGCCACTGGCTGGGTGACCGCCACAATTTATCTTTAAAGTAATTTGGTCTAATAAAAAGTAAAAATTTTGCTACTCAGTGGCATTTTTCAACAACAAAAACCACACATATCAAATGTTTGAACCAGCTCCACATGAATCTATCTTTCTACTATTATTGGGCTTTTGAACTTAGAGTGTAATTTCTGATGTCTTATTTCAGAGTTATCAGCTGAAAATAGCTTTTGCTGAACTGATTTCCTGACATGAGATGTTATGAAGGAATTACTTGTAACTGATGCTCTAAGCTAGAAAATACAGTGTTTACTGAAATGTCATCATCTGCTTTATGTTTTGAGAAGAGTAACCTTTTTTTGAACTGCCAGTTTCACTGTATTTCTAGTTTGTGCTCGTTTCAAAACATTTGGAGAGAAAAAAAGAAGAAAGGCATGTATGCACCAAGGAACAGATCTGATGAGATTGCACAGGAGATTTCTGCTTGAAAGTGCTGTTTTTATAGCATGACAAGTGTCTGGGGCATATGATGACAGGCACAAATGAACACGTTACTCGTGATTTCTGAGCTGAACAAAGTGAATAACCTAGTTGAGGTCAGTGACAATGATGGATGGATCTGCTCAAGACTGTCACAGATGCATTGCAATTCTGTCATCTTTGTCTCTTAAGAGGGCCTTCAATCAATAAATGAGTGGTGGTAGAATGCACTAGAATTGGGAGCAGGAGCAGTTAACAGAAATTCATGCTCTTTCTGTTGGGCCAGAAAATTAACTGTGCAGATAAATGGCTCTTTTTTGTTCCCTCCTATCAACATGTTGATAACACACACTCTCCTTCCATGATTTCTGTATCATTTTTTGCAGTGCACAATAAAGGGTGCACAGTGAGAGCAGTGCTGTGGTTTCTGACGAAGAGCATTCCCTGTAGCGACTCACCCTGGACAAATGTTTCATTCATACACAGTCAATGGTGCTGTCTCACCCAGAGTTTGTAGCAGAAGGAGAATGGTCATAAAATAAACTGAGAGTGTATCTACCAAAACCAGCTACACAGTTTAGGTCCGAATGTATCTAAATTCATTTGCTTTCAAATATACCTGTAATTTTGCTTTGGACTGAACACCGCCATGGCTGTAGGACAGGATGCTGGGGCTTTTCCATCATCAAAGGTGCATGCTGTAGATGTAAAAGCATCTGAACCAGGGCAGACCTGAGCTTTCATCAGCTTCTATGAGACTGAGGGGAGACCTCATCACAGTCTGTAACTTCCTCATGAGGGGCAGTGGAGGGGCAGCATCCATCTCTTCTCTGTGGTGAGCAGTGACAGGAATGGGAATGGCTGGAGCTGTGTCAGGGGAGGTTTAGACTGGATATCAGGAAAAGGTTCTTCGCCCCAGAGGGTGGTGGGGGACTGAACAAGCTCTCCAGGGAATGGTCAGGGCCCCGAGGCTGCCAGAGCTCCAGGAGCATTTGGACAATGCTCTCAGGTATGGGGTGGGATTGTTGGGATGTCCTGTGCAGGGCCAGGAGTTGGTCTGGATGACCTCTGTGGTTCCCTTCTAATTCAGGATCTTATTATGTGATTGTTCCAGACATCTGTCTCCAAGCAAAGGAAATCCAGGCACAAATCCCATACTGGCATATTGGTGGGCATACACTCGTAGATAGATTTAGAAACAGGCTATAAATTTAGGCTTACAGACTTACCAGACCTGCATTTTCTTTGGGCTCTATATTTTCTTTCCTGTCGGGCTGGTTTTGAGGTAAAGCTCTAAATTTACAGCTTCTTTTTTCTCAGTAGAGGAATGCCATGTTGACAAAGTGCTGGCCTCTCATGGGAGAGATCTGTTTCATGGAGATCTCTAAGCTGCTCTGGGGTTTACAGAAGGAGAAAGCAATGGTGCTTCTTTGTCAGGCTCTCCCAGGAGGTGATGTTCTGCCCCCTTGGCCAGAAATACCACACAGGCATTTGAAATGTGTCTGGCTTGGCCACTCACTTTATCTGGGCCCCATTCCAGATGTATGTCCATCTGCATGGAAAGAGAGGAGGAGCAGGACCCAAAGGTGGGAAGCATGCTCCAGTTAATGAACTCTCCCAAGGAGCAGCACAGATGATCTCCTGAGATCTCTTTTAGTACTCCCAGTCATTGCCCTGCTTTGCTGGACTTTTGAGCCTTCAGTTGTGTGAAGCAGATGAAGCAACACAGGGCCCAGTGCTATAGACTGGAAGGTCTACAGACTTGTCTGTTTATTTGCTAACTCTTCTTTGGCCTGCAGTGAAGTGGTGAGGTGGGATGGAAATTTTACCTTGTTTTTTGTTGATAACCAAAACTATCCAGTTTCTGCAGAAAAAAAAAAACCCAGACAGCTCCTTGTGTACCATATGAAAGGCTGTGTAACTAGTTATGTTCATGATTCTAGAGAAATAATAGCAGCTTCACAAACTGCAGTTGTGACAGAGAAGGCTGGAGGATATTTTAAGGCTTCATTCAGTGAGGCTCCTCACTTTCCTCCAGAAACAGCAATCCAACAGATTCTCTGAGTAATTACATCTTACATTTCTCCTTAATTTCTCTCCTAGACCTTCCTTACTCCAGTTTTAGTTCTTGATTTCTTTTCCAATACGCTTCAAGGACGTTTATTACTTTCTCATGAGAAACTACCTCTTGTGGATTTGAAGACTTATATTCTCTCTCTGCACTGAACTACTGCTGCTTCTTCATCCCTCCATCAGAAGCTGCGTTTTGCAGAGCAATCTGTGTTCTGTATGTCCATCAGCTGGTTTACCATCACCAGTTAAAATTGTGTCAAACTGAAATTTATCAGTACTGGAGAAGAGGAGCTTCAGGTATCTCACAAGGTCTGATTCCACCCTGCCCGGTTAGGAAACAGATCAGTGACCTCACGATCCTGCCTTGCTGACTGTTGTTACATTTTATTCTTCTGTTTACCATTATAGGAAAAAAAATAAGTCTCCTGTAACATTTTGGGTGATTAAAATTAAAGGACTGTCATAGCCAGGTAGGAAAAGTATCTATCACTTGCAAGATGTATCTGCAATCCTTTTAACAGACAACACACAGACTGCAAATTGGTTGCAGTAATACTCTTCCTGGCAATATAACCTTGAACCAGAATCAGGAATTCTCTTCCCAGATTTTTTAAGCGTGGTGGACTCCACCTTCAAAATGAGTGTGTGAAAAAACCCAAATTCTACATCCAATCACAGAAGAGTAAGTCTGGATAGAAAAAGAAAGTCATTTGGATTTGCACCATCACTCTGTGCTGGTCAGTTTGCACTATGTTCAGAACACCAGCTGAGTGGTTGTCCTTGTAAACTTACAGGTCATTTTAGACAAATTTCTCTGAACAGTCAGAGTTCTGCTACATGTAAAATTAATTTAAATTCTATTATCTTGTTAAAAACACAAAGCTTCCACCTCTTTTCCTTCATTTTTCTTCTCCATACTCTTTTTTTTTTCAGAGAAATTGAAGGAAAGGCTTTTATTTCTAGAGGTCAGACTAAAGGAACATACAATTCTCACTAAAAAGCAACAACAACAACAAACCCAAAACCCCGAGACCTACAAGAACAAATTAAACATGATGTAAATTTCTCCATTAGAAAAGATGAAAATATGGGAAGTAGTCCTGCATTTTGTGCAGTGTTACAGACATGGATCAATACCAAGCATGGTACAAAGCCAGCAGGCAGGTTCATCATTATTGTGGTAGTTTTCCCTCAGAGTTGCCTGTATGAATGGCAGGGTTTTACTAGCACTGCCAGAACCAAGATGTGCTCTGTGCTTCCCTGTGCATACTGCAAAGGAGCTGTTGGAGTAGCTGTTACCTCTGTAGTCCCTTCATGGAGTGTGAATCCACTTTAAATTCTCAACATTTGAAGCTCAAGGCCTGCAAACCTGAAGTAAGTTTTACAGGGATGCCACAGAATCTCTCCATGATCCATCCTGCCCCATGAATTATGCTGTCTGGCAACATCTAGAGTTCATTTATCTGCACAGAATTAAACAACAAAAAAAGAGCTCTGAAAGTTCCTGAAAGAAATCATGTGGATAAAAGCAGATGTTTTCCAGTAATCTTTGGCACACGGGTTGGGAGGCATGAAGAACGATGCAGCCACTTCAACTTCGGCTGTTTTCACCTTGCTGAGAAGACACAACAGCTTTTAAGGCAGGGGAGTGGGGAGGGCACATGGCAAAAAGTTTGCTGAAGACTGGAAGGACTCAGGCAGAGTTACCACATGCCTGACTCTCTGTTTCAGATAGGTGCACTGTCAGGAGCTCCTGGAGGTGAGGGAATAAGGAAACAAATAAATAGGTTCTAGTATGCTAAATTGTTTTTTTTTTTGTATCCTCAGCCTTGTGATTCTTTGCACCTTTGAAAGCATGAGGCAATGAAGCTGTACTTACGAAGGGCCTTCCCTTCCCTTCCCTTCCCTTCCCTTCCCTTCCCTTCCCT
>VZTJ01005810.1:0-27528 GCA_013397795.1 Orthonyx spaldingii | reverse complement strand
TTTCCTTTTCCCTTCCCTTCCCTTCCCTTCCCTTCCCTTCCCTTTTTTCTTTCTTTCCTGTTGTGCTGCTGCTGCGTTTTCATAACACATCCTTTGTAAGTTGTAATTTAATTAATCCCATTGATCATTGATTATTACCAGGGTGGGGAATATCTCAGTATCTGTTAGATTTGTATGTGAGTGTATCTGTTGTACATATCTGCTATGTGAGTATCTGTTATATGAGTTCACATCTCTTAAATGTGAACAACAAAGACATCCCCCAAGGGAAACTGAGAGAGGTACTTAAAAATTTGGTCCTGAGTGTCAGTCTTCTAACACTTCCCCTTGGAAAAGAGTAGAGTCAGTCATGGTGCAGTTCAGAAATCAAAGTGACAGTGGAAAGAACTGAATATTAAACATGGTCTGTTTCCTGAGAGTCAGTTTATAATCTGAACAATCAAAGTGTTTTTGGAACAATGCTATTGATGGTCATTATTTGTGGTAATTCTGAGCAGTTGGGTAAATTCTTTTTCTCTAAAGAAGAAAACAGGAGTGATGAAATTAATAACTAGAGTAGCAAATGGCATATAAGCACTTACTATAATCCAGAATATTTTATTGAAGGGTGATATTAAAAAAGTAGGTGAATGTGTCTCCCTATGAGATTTAGTACTTGTTTCTTTTTCAGTTGCTAACTTCTGGATGTGATTAAATCTTACCTTTGGTGGCACTGTGGGATGTAAACCTGCATCTGTTACAAAAGGTAAAATCTGGAATCTTCCCATTCAGCATCTTTTTTCTACAGGCCGATGCAAGGAAAACAGAGGTGGCAGAAACACGTTATGTATTTCTCTCTTGGCAACCATTTTTTGTGTGCATTTGGTCCTTGTTGTGCAGTGGGCAATATTCATCTTTTCAAGTGATATTTGCAGTTGCCACATTTCTTCCCCCTCTCTTCCCAGTAATCCTGCAGAATTCTCCACCAACCCTACTCTGAACCCACTGACTGAGCTCACACAGCAGCAGCAGTGACAGTTCCCCTTCCCTGGCACAGCAGACAGCACTCATTGCCCATCCCAGGCACAGGAGTTTGCTCTCACACCCTTTCATTAGTGCTGTGTTAAAGGTTTGCACTGTGGCGGTGTTTCCTGATTTGTGCTGTGTATCTGTGTGACACGAGGTGATAGATGGCAGTGGCTCGTGGCTGAGCCTCCCCCTCCTCCTGTGCAGAGTTTACTTGCTTTGCCATTAATGACAGGAGGTGAATGCTGGGGTGAAATTAATGGCTGAAATTCAGTGGCGGTGGCTACTGCAGCCCCTGTGCTTTCCCTGAAGTGTTTTGTGATGGCCTGGTCCTTTACAGGAGCAACCTCAGACTTGCTTGGTAGCTTGCATGCCAGGGGGTGGGACTGGATGGGCTTTAAGGGCACTTTCAACCCAAACCCTTCCATGATTCTATGATTGGAATCTTTTGCAGGTTGCTGTGTATCTTCTGATGTGTTTGCAATTTCTTAGTTGTTGTGCTTGTACCTGTTGACCACAGATTTTTTGTGCAGAAAACAGATAGTTAGAGCTATGCACATGTTCATGTAGGACATCCTTATGTAGAAAACATAATTCTGCATCTCATTCTCCAGTGCTGAGTAACAGCCCAGAGTCCTTTTGCCAGCAAACATTTTAAAGTTAAGCCAGGGAGGCGATATTTTTTACTAGGTCGTGCAACTGTGTGTGGGACTCCAGGGAATACCTCCTGGTATTTGTCTGACTTCCTGATCCAGAGACTAGTGGAATTCAAGCTGGTCCAATATAATAAAAATTTATTTGACACTTATTTTCCAAGACCAGTGAATAAAGACTGTAAACATAAGAAATTAGTTTCTGGTGTTTTATGCAGACAGGATTAGCCTCTGCTGTACTGGAGAAAATGGCTGTGGTGCTTGTGGTACCACACTGGCAGATTTTGCTCTCTGCATGAAACGATTTAATAACATAAGATAATTATGATTCCCTGATCCTGACCTCAGAGGTTTTATTTTAATGTGTCTAACCTCATAATCTTGTGATATCGCTGTACCTGCTTGTGATCAAGGCTACTAAACTCTATTTCTGATGTTAATCATGCTTTATTTTTTGCAGATAAAGGAGTTTCCTTGTAAGTGGAAAGAGTACATGTTGTTTTAACTTTTACAAGAGAAATTCAAAGCAAATTCATTATCCTGTGTCTTAACACATGTTGATGTGTGTTTTGCATCCTGTCCAAGAAAATGAACGCAGAGCTGTGTAATTAGTGGTATCAGAAGTGAAAATTAGTTAAGGCCTCATCTTCTCCTAATGAAATCGGTGGCAAAACTGCCACTGATATCAGGGGGGAAAAAATTACTGGCAAAAAGTAGATTCAGAAAAATGCTAATCAGCTTGTTAGTGTGCCTGGTTAGACATACTGAAAGGTGGCAGTTAGATGTAAAACTCTGCAGCTCCTAAATTGTCCTTTCAGATTGCCTGCCAAGAGCATTTTGTGCCGTTAATTTTCACTGATAGTTGAGGAAATAGAGTTTAGTAGACAGCCTTTAAAATTACTGGAGTCTTATTTATGTAAGAGAGTATGGCTAGTTGAGATAAATGTAAATTTAAACTTGCAGACAATTACATTTCTGTCCCTCTGAAATCCAGCTTGCGAGCTGTATTATTGTAATGATTTCATCATATTACACACACCATAATATTCATCTATGTATATGGAAGATCCACTGTTATTTTCTAGTAAAATTCACAAGGAAGTGGAGAGAACTGGAGGAGATTGAGACAGAGGAAGAGGAGAATGATTAGTTAATGGTTGTGAATGACTGGACTTAATTTTCTGTGCATTGAATTGCTTTTAATATTCAAAAATGAAAATTATACTTCTTTCTTTGATAGTATAAATATTTTTTCCCTACATATGTCATGTGTGTGAGCTACAGGAATGTTCATTTTTATTACTCAGTTATATTGAATACATTGGAGGTTTTATGCATAAGTGTATAGTGTTTAGTGAGCAGCTCTGTGATTTTATCAACATGTGGAATATTAATCCCATGGCATGTCTTTATAGAAATTTAATGCCTCAATATTTTTGTGATTTTTGTTTAGTACAGCAACAGATAAATTAAGAAGAAAGTTATAGGAATAGTAAAAATAAATGAAATATCTTTCAAGAGATCGTGTCAGTCACAATGATAACAAAGTGAGGGAGATAAAATTATTTGCAAGCAGAATGAAGCAGAATCAATATAAAATACACAAATTCATAAACTAAGAGCACAGCACTTTGCCATAAATCAAGGAGGAAACCAGTATTTTATAAAACGTAAGGCTGTTACTCATAGAGTGCAAAAGCCTTTTTCCCCCCTCATTAAAGATAATGTATTTCTCCTCAAAAAGCTCCATTAAATGAATGAACCAATTTGCTGTGCAAGGAGCCATCTAGCAGGAGCATCAACCTCTGAATGTGGTCTGGGACTGCTAAACTCAGCAGCTAAGGGGTAAATCACTGCTGAGGCTCATCCTTGTGAATGGAACAGATGGTGCTGGTCCAGGATATAAAGAACTGGGGATAAATGGGGATAATCAGTTTGTTGCTGATCAGCAGAGGGTCTGGGAGATAGATCAGAGAGATGTCACTTTCTCTCTGGTAACCCTATGTGCACCCGGAATGAGGGATGAGAAGGGAAAAAAACGTCTCCTGGGTGGGCTTGGCAGTGCTGGGTTAATGGTTGCACTGGGTGATCTTTAGGGGGCTTTTCCAGCCCAAATGGCTCTGTAATTCTGTGCTGCTGCAATGAGCTGGTGGCACACCACAGTCTGTGCTGCTGGCTGCAGTGCACAGAGCAGCTGGCAGAAGGGAGCTTTTTCAGGCTCGTTTCAGCCCACTGCAGCCGACACAAGAAATGCCTGCCTGGATGGAAAACAATGACAGAAAGGTTTATTTACTTCAGGGTCCTGCACATGAAAGCAATTCCCAGTGGAGTGCTTGGAAGGTGTGGAGCCCTTTGTTTCTCGGTTCACCAATTTTGTTTCTTTTCCTACTCCTCTATAACTTATCTAGGGCTTTTCCAGGGAGTTCCCTGGGTATCACTTCTGTGTCATAGTCACAGCATCAGTGGGGATTCTGTAGGATGCAGTTTTCAAAAGCGTTTGCTGTTGGCCTGATGTTGTCCTCACTGATACCGCTGAGAATTTTACCACTGAATTCTAGGTAGGAAGGAGTCTGGCTGCTTAAGTTCTGCCTGTTTGTCCTCTCCTTTGAAATAATCACTGCCTCTATGGGTACATAGATTAGCTCATGAAAACTGTTTTAGCATCTTTCTGAAGATTTTCATTGGAGCAACGTTCTGTGTTTTGCATAAAACGGAGTAATTTTCTTCTTCCATCTCTTTGCTAATAGCCTTGAGGACAAAAACCCAACTTGTCCCTCAATTTTAGCATTGCTAATTGTTCAGTGCTGCTGTCCGCTTGACCGCCGGGCTGGTCAGCAGGCGACTCAATCCAAAGCACCCTGTCAGCAAGGCTCTCTTTGCCTCTAAAGCCTCTAGGGGAGCTCTGAAAAGAGCTGTTTGCCTCGTAGCCCAGGCTGGGGCTGGCAGCAGACGATGGTAATAATGTTGCAAAAGCCACAAAGGCAAAGGAGGAGAGAGGGGCTCAAATGTAGCAGCAGTCTTGTGCCAAGCACAGGACAACCTAGCACCAAGAAAAGTGCAACAAATAAGCAACGAAAACCAGTTACAGGGGGTTTTAAAGGTGCAGAGAAGGGGGAGGAGAACAGGGATACACCAATGAGGGAAATGATGGGTTGTGACAGGCATCCAATAACTGGGAAGGGAAGGAGGGACAAATTTAAACAAACCAATGGGGATAACAGAACGGCAGAACTCTCCAGAACAACATGAATATCAGATCAACTCTATGAATATTAAAATAACTCTGAGGGAAGAGGGGTGGAGATGTAACAAATGATGGACAACTCAAAGCCCGGCAAGTTCCCCAGCCACGCCTTCTCCCTCTCCCTCAGACCCACTGTCATGAGGGGGAAAATTAACCCAATTGATGTAATGAATCCTCATTGAGAAGGCAGGCTGGGTCACCGCCACAGTTCAGGTGTCTTTTTTGCAGGTGTCTTCAAGCAGAGAGTTCACAGGACTGAGGCTGTGGCAAAAGGATGCCTCTTACTAGCAAAAATACTACTTTCAGAAAAAGAGATTGCCTGTATTTATTTTAGAGCTTCTCTAAGATTTAAGAGTGAAGGAGTTGAAATTTTTTTGTTTAAAGGAAATCCAAAGCTCCTGTTCAAAAGAGAAGTGTTTTTGACCCTTAGGGGTGGTATGGATTCTGGCTTCTCATACTATTAATCTTCCTTAAGCCTAGAACTATGAGTAACATTTTTGAGAGATCTGTAAGTGTCTGTGCTTTCCAAACCTGCCTATTACCTTTAGAACAGAAATTTATTTCTGTAAATCTTGATTATTGTAAAGATTTAAAGTTCCAGAAGAAAATGATATTTTCCTGAATTGGCATTCAAATTAGACCAAGAAGATTATCCAAATTAGTACAGTGTCCTAATTTCTGGATACCTTTCTAGTGAATAAACTTGGAGCTTCAGAGCCTCTAGAATTACATGGTCTGCAAAGGCCGTAATTATAGCTATTCAATGCAAAATGTAGTCTGGATCTGTCTAATCACACATCTTTCTTTCCATAATCTCCTGTATGGTTCCATGGGTTTCCTAAGCTGCTTTAGTCAGGGGTTGTGTACAAGATTGATTAGTGAATCCACAAGTCTTTTATTATTACCTTCTATTACTGCTTAGTCAAATATATGTTTAAACTATGGACACTTCAGAGAATTAAATTAATAGTGATTTAAGTATAGGAAGGGATCATTAATTAGCGGTCTTCCAGGGATCCTCTGATCATCTCCTCATTTCTTTTTTGCTTAAGCATAGTATGGGTAT
The DNA here is from genome assembly GCA_013397795.1 of Orthonyx spaldingii. Taxonomy (NCBI): domain Eukaryota; kingdom Metazoa; phylum Chordata; class Aves; order Passeriformes; family Orthonychidae; genus Orthonyx; species Orthonyx spaldingii. Next base: position 21,560 of record VZTJ01005810.1, on the reverse strand, counting down.
TTTATTAATTCAAAGGTTTGCAGAACTGAAACACATTTACCTAATTCTCCTGTACAATTAACCTTTGGTATGCTTGTTCTAATTGCCCATTTCATATCTTTGCTACATGCAGAATTGTGTAACTCCTGTTCTTTCTCCAGAGAGAGAGCCAGAAACACCAGAGAGATATTGATCAGAGTCAAAGTAGATATGAAATTTCAGAAACTGTAAGAAAAAAAAAATACCTCTCATTTTCTTATGCTTACAGGCTTTTATTGTTTCATGTCAATTTATTTTTAAAAATCTTTAAACAATAAACAGAGAGAAAACTGACAAAACATGATTAGTCGTACAACTCTTTCAATTGGGTGACTGATATTCTAATAATTTAATGTTTACACTTGGATTAAGGAAAATGCATAACAATGCTATATTAATTGAAGGCACAAAAAACCATTAAGAATCCTTGCTTTGAGCAGGTTGTTTTCCTAGAACAGAATTTTCATTTATAACAAGCCCTAGGAAAAAATTAACTACTGTATTCATTTTTTTTCCCTGTCACCTTCTAGACCTCAGCAGAAGGACAGAGTTTTAAAGATTTCATAAAATAGTGGAATGGTTTGGGTTGGAAGGGAATTTAAAGGGTCATCTAGTTAAACATCCCCTACTGTGGTTCAGGACGCCTTCCACTATCCCAGGTTGTTCCAAGCCCCATCCAACCTGGCCTTGGACACTTTCAGGGATGGGGCAGCCACAGCTTCTCTGGGCAACCTGTGCCAGGGCCTTTCCACCCTCAGAGTCAAGGATTTCTCTGTCAAATGCTTGCAGCAGTCCAGGTAGGTGATGTCAGAAGCTCTTCCCACATCTGCCACTGCTGTGACCCATCATAGAAGGCCACCAAATTTGTCAGGCATGGTTTGCCCTCAGGGAAGCCATGCTGGCTGTCCCTGTGCTTTGGCATAGTTCCCAGGAGGATCTGCCCCATGATCTGGCTGGGCTCACAGGTGAGACTGAATGATCTGTAGTTCCCTGCATCTTCCTTATCCCGCTTTTGACAAATGGGAGTTGTGTTTTCCCTTTTCCAGTCAGTGAGAACTTCACTGGACTTCCACAGCTTTTCAAACGTGGTGGAGAGTGACTTAGTCACTTCATCCACCAGTTCCCTCAGGATCTCGTCAGGTCCCATTGATTCATGCACCTTCAGGTTCCATAGAGGTTCTAGAACCTGATCTTTCCCTGCAGTTCATTCCCCCAGTCCCTGCCTGTGCCTCCTGTGACTTGGGTGGTGTGGCTGGAGACCTTGCTGGTGAAGAATGAGACAAAAAAGGCATGAAATACCTCAGCCTTCTCCGTGTCCCAGGTAAGAAGGTCTCCTGCATCCTTCCTGAGAATACTTACATTTTTCCCAGCCATCCTTTTATCAGCAACACGTCTATAGAAGGTTTTCTTGTTGCCCTCAACATCCCTGGCCATGTTTAATTCTATCAGGGTTTTAGGTTTCCTAACCTGATTCCTATCTGCTTGGACAATCTCTCTGTAGTCCTCTCAGATTGTCTCTGCTTCTACCATCTGTAGGCTTCCTTTTTGTGTCTTGACTTTGTCCAGGAACTCCTTGTTCATCCACACAGGCCTCCTGGTGGTTTTGCCTGCCTTCCTCTTCATTGGGATGCAATGCTCCTGAGCTCAGAGGAGGTGATCCTGGAATATCAATCAGTTTCACTGGGCTGCTCTTCCCTCCAGGGCTTTACCCCATGGAACTCTACTCTGCTTTTCTAATCAGGGCACTGAGCTTGCTGTGCACTCTCCCCTCTGCCATAAGGATGTCAAACTGCAGCATTTAATGGTCTCTTCAGCCCAGGCTGCCTTTGAACTTCAAATCCTCCACCAGGCCCTCCTTGTTGGTGAGAAGAAGATCCAGCACAGCAGCTCTCCTTGTTGGTTCCTTTGTTCCTTGGAGGAGGAAGGCATCATCAGTGCATTCCAGGAACCTCCTGGATTGCTTAACCTGCTGTGTTGCCCCTCCAACAGATTTCAGAGGAGTTGAAGCCCCTGTGACAATCAGGGCTTGGGACTGAGAGGCTGCTCTTATGTGCATGTAGAGGGAATCATCCACTCAGTCTTCCTGGTGGGATGACCTGGAGCAGAACCCAATAAAGTCACCTTTTATCCTGGTCCCCTCCCTTAACTCGTGATCCATCAGCTCTCAGACAGCTCCTCATCCATACCCAGGAGAGTTCCCTTCACTCCAGCTGGTCATTGACATAGAGGGTGACCCCCTCCTCGTCTACCCTGCGTGTCCTAAAGAGCCTGTGTCCTTCCTTGCTGCATTAAAGTGTCTTCTTTTGATTTATTTACTTTTTGTTCACTCTGCTGCAAAGGCATTCTCGGGTTGTGAGGATAATTATTTTTGAAAAGAAGAAAGAATTATTTGAGGACTAATTTATAGTGCATTGTCTTCCTTTTTGAGTGGGGAAAAATGAAAAGGAAATTGAAAGGAGACAGATAAAAATCCTGAAGAAATGAGTCAGGGAGAGCAAAGAGGGAAATGTTCTTTGGAGTGCGGGTGATGTGGGATCATCCCAGCATGTTTCTCTTAAAATGGAATGGCTCTGAGTTGCCTGACTCTGCCCTTTACAGCAAAATAGTCTCATCAATAATGTGATAATCCTCATTGTGTTCATCCTATTGCTATTTTCAAGCACAATGCACATTTTTCAAATACAATCAGCTCTTCAAAGACATAATTGGGCAATTTTGTTGTGAATGGCATTCGATTTCAGAACCTTTGTGGCACTCACTGGATGTGCTATATCCACAATTTAGTAAATGGAGCTGTGTCCTAGCAACTCCTAACAATGCAAAGACATGCAAAGACCAGAGCAAACATGTACCTCTGTGAATCAATATTTTTTTGGGTACCTGACAGTACTATGATTTTAAACTCTATTTCTAGTGGAGTCAAGATATGGTAAAGTAATTGTAAGGCCTGTGTCACGAAGAAGGTGCTTCAATTTCCTCCCGTTTTACTTGATATATGACATTACGTTCAATATCCTTTGATTATGGGATGACTGTTTCAGAAGATCAGCCTTGCAAAAAGGTACCCTTCAGTCACATCAATAGAAGCACAGCTGGCTGAATAGTTTTCAAATTACTTTTTCAGAAGAAAATAGTTGAGTCATTAAAACACAAACTGGTTGAGCATAAAGGTCCCTTTCAATGAGACTGCCATTACCAGAAAAAAAAGTGTAAAAGCAAACATTTCAATTTAAAGAACAGCTTTGAGAATTTGCTTATGTGGACACTAAACATGATCTATAGTATGTACTATAGATGAAATATAACGAGTCTTCAGAATTATTAAAACAAAGAATTTGATTGACTCCCTTTTATTTGATTTGAATGAGATTTTTGCTTTTCAAGCCTTTTTTAAGTTTGAAATTTAGATTGATTCAAGCCAGTGAAAATGTCAAGAACTCTTGCAGAATGGTGAAAATGTTTTCATTCCCTTTTTTTAACAGTCTATTCTGAATGCAAAGGAGAAACACTTTTCCATTCTTATTTTAACATCCTTTTGCTTGTTTATACCACAGGCACTGTGCACATCCTCTAACCTTGAGGCACAGGGTGCTAATGGAACTTATTGCAAGTTTGGCTTCTCGTGAATCACTGCTTGACTGCCTGGGTTAATGAAGAGCCCCTATTAACTATTACTAGTTATATAGTCAATTTGACAAGATAGATACGAATGTTGAAGTTGGTCTAATTGGCTCTGCCAAAATGCAGTGGTGCATGACCCACTACTCTGTTCATTGTGAATAATGTCAGTATGTCATATGTTGGAAGACTTTGAGAACAACCTTCTTCCAGAATAACCATAAGGCTACTTATGCTTCATTTTCTTCCATTTCCTGTTGATACCCAGTTTTTTTCATCAATACAGGGTCTTGTGTGCCTGTAGGAAGCTGGATGCAGTAGAAGAGGTCACTATGCAAAACAAGAGAAAGGATACCCTTTTCTGTACAGTTAGTCAGCCTGCTTTGGAGTCTCTGGATGATAAACTGTAAGAAAATTTGAAAGAAGGAGCTGGAATTTGGAGGTGCTTTCCAGGTCTGGCCTGAAGTCTGTCACAAGTAGTGCTGCAGCTGAGTTGTTGTGAGTGCACCCCTACAAGTGAACCCTGGTGGGGCTGTGAGAAGAGCACTGCCTGCTCTGAACATGGAAAGATCTGTGCTGTGAGGTTGGATGGCTTCCTGGGGCCTTGTCTTCTGGAATAGATTGACAGGAGCTCTTTTGCACAGAGACCTTCTATGTCAGCAAATAATTACCACAGTGAGGCAATTATCCAGGGAGTTATTGTGATAAAAGATTTCTAAAAAAACTTGCACCCACAGTCCAACTGTAAATTGTGAATAGTTCCAGCTAAGGTCACTCACTAACGATGAGTTATAATTGAGCATGGCTTCTCTAGAAATGTCCAAAACCAAGGAATACCATCTAGTGGTGCTCATGGTCTTTTTAGCAGGTCTTGAATGATGGAATCCTAGAATGGTTTGGATTAGAAGGGACCTTAAAGACCCATGTTGTTACAACCCCCTGCCATGGGCAGAAACACCTTCCACTGTCCCAGGTTGCTCCAAGCCCTGTCCAGCCTGGCCTTGAACACTTCCAGGGATGAGGCAGCCACAGCTCCTCTGGGCAACCTGTGCCAGGGCCTCACCACACTCAGAGGGAAGAATTTCTTCCTAATATCTGGTCTAAACCCTGCCCTCTTTCAGTTTAAAACCATTGCCTCTTGTCCTGACACTCCAGGCCCTTGTCAGAAGTTCATCTCCACCTCACTTGGACCCCATCTAGGTCCTGGAAGGGGATCTAACGTCTCCCCAGAGCATTGTCTTCTCCAGCCTAAACAGCCCCTACTCTATCATTTGTCTTCATAAAAGAGATGTGTTCCTGCCCTCTGATTATCTTTCTGGCAGTTCCTTGAAAGGGGATTCTCTTTCTCTCCCTGAAATAGTTAGAACTAAGTCCAAGAGTCTGGAATTCCCCTTAGCACTGAAATAAACCTGATATCAATACAACATCTTTTTGAGAGTAAACCTATGAGATGCTTGTGTGCTTGTTTCCAGTGGCATTTTTAGCAACAGCATTTTACTAGCCTGACTTCTCACTGTGGATAATTTAAATTTTTGCAGTATTTGAATGAAGCCACTGGGTAATCAGAGTAGTTCTCCAATGGTGAAATGAAGACAGTGGAATAAAGGCGGTCTTCCATAAATGTTTGCAGGGTGTTCAAAGTTTACCCCTGCTGCACTCTGTACCTGCAGGGACTGATTGCAGGGGGGACAGGAATGAGAAAATTTGCAGGTGAAATGTTAATAAACACAATAATATGTTATTAGAGCAAAATAATTCTGGGCCATGCCTAGCAGTAAGATATCCAAAGGACGCTTATTTCCACTACCAGAAAGAAGGAGTGACCCAGCATTTTGTACCTTGAGAGCTAAAAGGGGAAGCTGTCTGCTTTACTGGATGATGGTTTCTCACAGCTACTGATTCCCTTGCAACTGAAACAAAGATAAATAATGGGTATGAGGGTATAGGGGAGATTCAGGAATGAAAGTGTCCTTGCCTACCTCTCCTCACCTTCCTTGGAAATGATGTGATTGGTGGCAAGGACAGTTTTGAGCTGTCACTGGGAGGAAATCCAAAGAATTAAAAAGAAAAAGAGCTTCAGAACTACTAAATCTACAAGCTGTGCTCCTTAGGACACATGTGCTGTGGCTTTTTTGGACAAAAAAAAAAAACCCAATGCTCTCACACTGATGAATGCCTAAGTACTTTAATTTCTGCATGCACTGTATAATGCATTCTGCACAAAGCAGTCTCCTGGAAACCAAAAGGACCACCCTGTGAGAACAGATGCAGTTTTCAGTCCCATTTATGATTCCCTCGCATTGAACGCCACAGTGACATTGCCAGACAAGCAATCTCATCCCAGAAGAGATGGATTCTCATTGTGATTTAATTCATAGAGCAATTGTTTCATGTGTGATGTATAGCACAAGCTCTACAAAGTTAACTTCTAAAATGTGGGCAATGTTGAAGAAGCAGGATATGAATGGCTTTGCCTCAAAGCCATTATGTTCTGTTTTCTTTCCTGCCTTTGGTTTCTCAGGTGCACCATGATAATGGAAAGAGGAAGAATATTCAGCAGAGCTATTATTCTGGAAAGATGAAAGCAAGCCAGCAAAAGAGAGTACCCTCTTCTGTATTCAGGACAGGTTAAAAGGCTTCAATAAATTTCTCAAGCTAAAGCACATTTCCTTTGAAATGTTTCCACCAGGGGCAGGAACAAAACTCCTACCAGCTTCAAGAGTCAGTTTTGGCTCCATTGCTGCCAATTCAGCTGGTGTGTACGGAGAGGGAAGGGTAAGGTGGAGCTTAAGAAAGGGGGTCAACAAGAGGGGCACGAAATAATAAATGAAAGACAGAAAGTATTTTAATGAGTTGTCATTTTGAACAGTATGATTTTGTGAGTCCAACACAGAGGTGTCTGCCTTTGTGGATATGTAGGAAAACATTTTTCAGAAGTATTATCTGTGTTATTTACATGCCTGATCAAAATAGGTTTGAGGCTATGACCCAAAATGTTATGGGTAGGAGAAGAAGTTTCGTTCAAAATACCTCTGAGAACTCTTATCAAAAATACTTTAGTGGGGCCATAAATACATTCATTCCTACATTTCTAATGCAAAACACTAATGTAATTGACTTTGTATTTAAACCATTTCACTATTGTTAATAAGCAGTGTTTGAGAACATGTGAAGAACTAGTGAGAAACTGCATCCTTTAGCTTGAACAACCCCATTCTTATTTTTTTGATTCCTCTCTTTCATTTTTATTTGTTGTGTTCCCTTGACTTTCATTGTGATCTCACATACGTTTCACTCAAAGTGCTGTGCACTTGTGATACCTTTCAAAAAAAATGACTATATAAGCCAGCCAGAGCTTGGAAAGTGTTTTGAAAACTGACTTGAAGTCTTGTAAACATCAAGGTATTCAACTGCGAAAAATGATGCATCTTTTAACACTTCTCAACTATTAGATGTACTTGAAAAATTCAAGTAACATTTACTCAAAATAAGTCCCTTTGAAGTAATTATTTTCATTTATGAATTGCAAGGTCCTATAAAGTTGAAATATTTTTGAGAAACTGTCAAAAGAGCTTTGACTCCTAGCTCAAACTTAATTTGTATGCAACACTGTAAAGCTCAGATCCATGTGTTTAGGCTAGCTAGATAGCTAAAGGCACCAAATCCAATTAAAATAAGATATTTTGTGGGACAGAAGCAGGCATAGTAATTTTTCAAATGAGATCACGTGCCTAAATTGCCAGAGCTTCCCTTGAAAAGTTGCATTGGAACTACAGCACATTTTATGGAATAAAATAAACAAGGTACCAATCTCACAAAAGTTGTGTTTGTAAATGAGTATAATGGGTTCTGAGATGGTGCATTATGGCTAGGACAATTCAGAGTGTGCCTGATCCTGACTGCAGGATCTTCCAGCTTGCTCTGTAGGCAGTATTTTATTGTTCCAGCTGGAACACGTTTTCATCAGTAGCAGATATTTTTCCCACCATTCTAAAGGAGTAATTAGCAGAAAGAAAGCTTGAGTAAGTATGAGGTTATTACACACTCCTGCTACTACTATTGTATATATTACTCCATGATACTGCTGCTCAGCCCTGTTCTTTGATATGGGAGGTTCAGATCAGTTCTTAGGAAATACGCCCTGACCCCTTAGGAAAGCATAAAATGTTTCAAGATGGGTTTCACACTAGAGTACAATTTTCAGTCTCTCCAATTCTTGCTTGTGCTGAAAGAATTAGTGTGGAAAAAAAAGAAAAAAATCAGTTTTCAATTACCTGTCATGATTTCAGCAAAATAGTCTGTTCAATTTCATAAGAATTGTAAAACTTTCAATTCACTGTAGAGACATTGTAATAAAAATAATGTAAAAAAATTGCAGACTGTCATATTGAAAAAATTCAAAATATTTTGCTTAAAATAGCAAATTACTGGGATTTCATTTGAAAAAGAATGTCATTTGTGATTCAGTATCATCTGCATTGCCTCAATTACTGTTTTGATGTAGATGCATTTCCACTGGTGAAGTAGAAATTTCTTCCAAAACATCCCAGCCTATCCTAGAACCCAACTTTTCTTTATGTGTAATGCATCTTGCATTTGCTTAAGATCATTCTTATTAACTTTGCAAATAATTGCGTGTCCCTTTTTTCAGAGGTCCACTCCTTCTTCTGTGGATTTCAGCTCTCTATTTTCTTGTTCAGCTCATCAAACTGACCCCCTCTGCTAGGAGATAGGAAATAGGTGTAAATATTTGCAGTTACTTTTATTCTTAACTGATATATACAGAACAAATGAAATGTGAGGAACACCAGTGCTCCTATGCTAACTGTGTTTTGGCACTGCCAGTGATGTTCCTTCTTGTGTATCCTTTGCATTTCCTTCATGTTCCATTATTTGCCTCCAGATGATGCCACTCAAAAGGCATTTGCATGATTGGCTGTTGCTGTGTTGGCTGAGTCTGCATTCCCAGGTCAAAACTGCCCATTGCTCTTCCCTGAATTTTATGGAGACCCTGTTGGCTCTATTTCCCCTGCCTTGTCCTGCCCATCTGGATGACAGTTCTCAAGTGTCCTTTAAAGTTGCTGTTGCCTTACAAGTTGATGAACATGCCCTCCAGTGTGTCCTGCAGGTCACTGAGAGGTGTTAAATGACTTGTCCCGCAATAAAACCACAGGAGCCCATTTTTTGCCAGACTGGACTGTCCAAACCTGGATACAAGCAGATTGTGGCACGAAGTGTTGGCCAGCCTTGACCAGATCTAAGTCCACTGCTCACCTGTCCCACTACTCCAGTTGTTTTGTCACAAAAGGTGAGCTGGGTCAGGCATGCTCTACCTGTGATAAATCTGTGCTGACTGTACCTACTCCCCTTCTACTCTTTCATATGCCCAGAATTGTGTTCCAAGAGGACTATATTTGTGATTTTAACAAGAGTCAACGTGAAGCTGACTGATTTATAGATCATCCCTGTGTCCTTTTCTCAAGGTGTGTGTGATTAGTGGCCCTTCTCCTGTCCTTGAGCTGAGTGCTGGCTTGAATCACACCAGCCCTGCATGCCCAGGCAACTTTACTAAATTCTTCCTTTGCACTCTGTCCTTGCTCCCAGCCCTGAATGCTGCATTTTTATGCTGGAGTTCTGCCATGATGTCCTGACAGACTGGCTTGTCTGCCTTCACACCAGAGTGGGCTGTTCTTATGCCTGGATGATGCTCTTCTTTAAAGGTCTGCCAGCTTTCCTGAGCTCCTTGGCCTTTCACTGTCCTTTCAGGTCACCACAACTCCAGCCCAGCCCACCTGAAGTCCAAGCATTGTACTTTGCTAAAGATTTAAATTTTCTCTTTTCACTCTGCAGGTTCTTGCCTCCTAACTACTAGTGACTCCCCACCACCCCATTTACACTCTCCTAACCTGGCAGCTCTTTCTGGACTTTGATCTTTCTCGAATTTCAGTGTGACATGTCCCTATTTGCTAGATTTAACTTCATTTGCACTTTCCCCCTGCCAGCTTCTGTGATGTCAAGATTCTCTGGTGTGTTTTATTATGAAAAAGTGATATCAGTTCTTTTTTATTATGTTCTTGTATCGAATACAGTTGTTTCTATTTTTAAAAAAGCATCTTTCTAGAAGTGATAACTTAGGTAAAGTACTTTCACTACAGTAATATCTTATTTAGTATTTATCCTCTTTAATTTTTTTAGATCTGGAGTGAGACTGACTTTTTTAACCAGCAGTTATGACGAAACATACTTTCCCTCAAAAAGAGGAAATTGGAAACTGAACATTTGTAAGCATTATGAAACTGGGTACTATTTACACATTTTCTTCAAACCTGGCTGTTTGAGAAAGGCTTTTTCAGTCTCGTCCAGAGTTTGCAATCAAAAGTGAAATAGCCTGTCAATTTATAGTTTGCAGGCAAGTTCACTCCCTAGTTCATACTTACTACAGCTAATTGAATTTATTTATACGTGTGTGCTGGTTTTGTCTGGGGTAGAGTTAATTTCCTTCCCAGGGGCTGGTGTGGGGCTGTGTTTTGGATTTGTGCTGAACTCAGGGTTGATGGTACAGAGATGTTTCTGTTATTGCTGAGCAGGGCTTGCACAGAGCCAAGGCTTTTGCTGCTCCTCATGCTGAGGAAACCCAGCCAGGCCAGGGGACCCCGGCTGACCCCAGGGATGTTCCAGGCCATGTGACGTCACGTTCAGTGTATAAACTTGGGGAAGAAGGAGGAAGGGAGGGGACATTTGGAGTGATGGCATTTGTCCTCCAAGGTCACCGTGATGTGTGATGGGGCCCTGCTGTGCTGGGGATGGCTGAACACCAGTCCAACCATGGGAAGCAGGGAATTAATTCCTTATTTTGGTTTGCTTCAGTGTGGCTTTTACTTTCTCTATTAGGCTGTCTTTACCCCAACAGACAAGTTTTACAGCTTTTACCCTTCTGATTCTCTCCCTGATCCCACTGGTGGAGGAGTGAGTGAGCAGCTGTGAGGGACCGGGCTGTGGTTAAATTACAACAATGTGTACGATGTCTGGCAAATGTTAAAAATTAACAAATACATACTTTAACACAATATTCTTAAGGATCATGATGAAATATATTTATTTACCACTTTTGAGAATCAGAAAACTTGAAAAACAATCCTGAATTTTAAAGATGTGCTACATGAAAAAGTAGACTTTATTATGCACACAATGAAATAACCACCACATAATTTCTCAGAATTCTGCCTGATTGGTTTAGAAAGCAAAACATGAGTGTTTCCCCTGTGTTGTGAGTAATGCTTTTATTTCACCCATTTAACAGGAGGGAGAAATGATGATGCTGCAATCCAGGCACCCAGCAAGGAGGAACTAGAGAAATGACTTGACTAGACATGTGTTTCTTGTGCAGTTGTAGGTGAGGACATATTGCTGTGGTCTGTGCAGACCAAAGTGTAAAGGATCTTTTAATTCCACCTGATAGTTCAGAGTTAAAAAATACTTTCCTTTTTCTTTTTTGTTTGTGGGTTTGTGGGTTTTTGTGGTTTTTTTGGGTTTTTTTTTTAATATTTTATTTTTCAGCTGAAACTATCAAGAACATTCAAATGGAATTTGGGAGATCTTCAGGACTGGCTGAAACTAAAACCTTTTTCTGAATTAAACTTTCTCTGAAATAACTTGCCGACTCCTCATTTCATTAAACATCTGTCATTTAAACCTCATGGACTTGTGTGTTTTGCAGCAGGAATTCCCTTGTAGCTCATTACTGCAATCAGAACAAGGAGGGTGAAGGTAAACAAGCTGGCACTTTTATTAGCAGTTTCCAAAGCTCCTGTCACAGTTTGCCACAGAGGGCTGTTTAACAAGATGTATAAATGAGATGTAAAGTGCTTTTATAGATTCAAATCTAAGAGACAGGAAACAAAACAAGAAGATAGATGGCTGGTTTTTAGCTTGGTTAAAGCTGAGCAGCAACCCCTTCTGAAGGCTGTGTCAGGTCTGGCTTTTCATCCTGAATACATTAACACTTCTCCCACCCCAAAATCAATAAGGTGGGAACGTTTCCACATTCTTTATGTTGTCCCAAGACAAGACAAAGCCAATACAGAGTTCATAGAATGGTTACTGGAAAACTCCATCACCAGAGTAATTCAACACTGGTAAATTCAGTGCAACATAATGTGCACTAAAATGAGACATCCAGTGATGAATGGTAGAATGAAATATAAGCTGTGGGTATCAGTCAAGGCCAGGTGGTCTGTGCTGAGAATAAATGCTAAATCTTCTGCCAGTGCTACTGACAAGCATTCCTGCTCCTCAGCTGTGTTTCTCCTCAGTGGAAGTGCCATTCCTGAGTGGTGCCTTTGCTGGGTTGATGCACAGTTCAGTGGTACTGGCATTCTGCATGCTTAGTTCATACACAAAACAAGCTGGTAATTGCCTTCTGATGAATGAAAATTATCAAATGTTCCCTTCACATCATCCACTGCCCAGCTTTGCCAGGCTCAGCAGTTTTTTCTGCTCGAGAAGCCACTCAAGGATACAGCAATTAGATTTCCAATGGCTTGGAACTGCCTGCACATCATAAAAACAAACCCTTTAAATGTTGCACCAATGTAATTTTCTTCTGGCTGTTTTTACACAGGTTTAGTTCAATGCATATGTGTGGATACTCTGCTTCTTATGGATGTAATATGGTGGATACTCACATCTACCATGGAGAACCACTCTCACGCTCAGCTGAAAACTGGGAGCATAAACCGGACCCAGAGTTGTACAAAAGTTTGGACAAAGTTGTGCCAAAGTACAGCAGAAATTACTCAGAGAAATTTTGTTTCAGTTTGTGTATATTTATTATATACAGATGTGAGTATATTGGTAAGAAATAATAACAGGCAATTATATATCTATATTGTCCAAGTATATAAAAATCTAGATATGAACAATAATTTAAATGTGCATTTATGTCCCTAAATATGTCTAAATACAGAAATTTATGTTCATACTTTACTAAATATGTTTACATGCATGTGGAAATAAATGTATTTATATATAATCAAATATCTAGATATCCATCTATTTGATGGAAATGTCATTATATAGAATGTATACAAATGGTTGCTCTTTCACCATGAAAATGACATTGTTTTTTATACTCTCAGATAAAAGGGAGTACTGTTCCTGTGCTCTTTTGTGACTTTTTTTTGTTCTGCTTCTTTTATTTTTTTAATCCCCAGCAGATATTTTAAGAATACTTGAGCATGATTCTACTGTAAAATAATTTCCAGATCCAAGATGGTATTTTGTTTATCACCAGGCCTGGGGAGATATATTTTTTTTAAAATTATATCAATGCCTAGATAGTGTGCATTTAGGTGGGAGGAATGAAGAAAATCCCGTTAGGGGGCATGTTGTATTATTTGGTGATATTGACACTCGGGTTTGATAATCGGCTTGAAGCTGTGCCTTAGCTCAGAAATGTTGCTTTCTTCAGCAGGACTGTGACAGCAAAAACATCTGCAGATGTTGTGCCACACCTCTACCTATGCCACCAGAATCTGAACAACTTCTAACAGGAATTCTTCTCCAATATACATTTAAATTATCGTGGAAAAGGTATAGCAAAGGTTGATTTGAAATTCAAATCCCAGCAGGATTTTATAGTGGCTCATTTCCAAAAGTCCACTGGACACTGAAAACCAGACATGCAATTGATTTTTCAAAGTGTTTTTTAAGTATTTCATTGAAGAAATATCTTTTTAACAGAAATAAAAGATAGGAACAATTTTTAAAAGCCTAGAATCTGTAGTAAAACTTCTCTTTTTGAAAAGTTTTAGAGTGCAGGAGATTTCTGACAGATTCAGGTAGCACTAATATATTTGTAGTTATCAACTTTAGCTTTTTTATTATTTCACCATAGTTTTTCTGTGCAATATCTGCCTTTCTCTTTGTTTTAGCTCTTTTTTTAAAAAATAAATAACGTCATGAAGGATCATATTTAATAAGGAAGTTCAATGACTTAAAATATTTCTGTGCTAAAGCCCCCCTCCACCAACCAAAACCCTTTTAACGAAAAAGCCTGATTCTTCAAGAAGTTTCCACTTATGAACATTCTCCGTCACACCTTGCATCAAGGTCACACAGGGAACACAGGCACTTAAAATGTGATATGGATTGAAAATCTACTTTCACCAAACCTCTTTGGTTAGCTGTTTTGATATCTTTTATTGCAAGTATAGCATCACTGTTCCTTAAAACTTTGTAATCCAAGTTAAGGTTGCTCAGATTTCTTTCTTCATCTGTGGGGTGGTTTTTTGGTTTTTTGGGGCAGTTTTGTTGGGTTTTTTTGTTTTGGTTTTGGTTTGTTGTTGGTGATTTTGATTTTTTTTTTCTTTTTAAGATGGAAATACCATAAAACGTTAAAAACCATGTATTAACTATGGTTTTTGGGAAAAGCTTCCTTTCCTACTAATCTTGGGCTACACAGGGCTTATAAAAAAAATTAAATATGTACCCTGAAAATTTTTTTTTAATTTTCATGTCTTAAGAAATATTGAATATAAAACATACTGCAATTCCTATATATATCCTATATACCTGCATTAATTATAAACTTTTTGGCTACCAAAACCAAACAAAACGAAACAAAAAAAAAGAGTTTTGCAACAGAAAAAGCAAGAAATTAATCTTATTTAGTAGTACTTTTGTTAATATTGATATATGTACTCTGGAGTGCATTCATTTGAATAGAATAATTTCCTGTATATTTTTTTTTCACTGATTTTGTGATAAAGTAATGTCTTTTGACTGTAATATTTTGAAAGACCTTAGAAACAGTATAAAAATGCTTTTCACTATCTTATTTCTGGATATCCACTGATTCTTGCATTTGCTTCTCATTGAAGGCAGTGGTGAAACCTCAGTTTGGAGATGTCTAGTTTTAGGTTTGGGAGCCTTTGCAGCACTTCTGGTTCCAATCCAATGGATAATTAATCATCACTGCCTTTAGCCTTTCCCTCATGTACTTAATTGTTGTTTCTTTTTATTACTCTTTCCCCTGGATCCTCTCAGTTCCTTAAACAGGATTTAAGGACATTGGCAGCCACAAAACATGAAGTAAGATTAAATTAGTTCGGAGCATTGTTCATCATCCTATGTTCCCTGGCTGTATGAAATTGATAGCCTGAGAAAAAGACATATCAAGGCAAATTCTGTCTGCTGTACTTATGCAAGAGTTTGCCCTGTAGCTTTGCCTCACAGCAGTAAAAGGTGTCCTGAGCTGCAGCCCACGGGCAGAGTGGGGCAGTGTCAGGGCAGCCCCTGAGGTGTGGAGGGCTTAGAGATTATGTCACTGTACCCTTAATATGCCTTTTCACATCCAACTGGCTCAACTGATCTGTGCAGAAAGGACAGTCTCCTCAGGAAATGAGACAATTCTGTCATAACCCTTGTCCTCATTTGCATCATTACTTGCTTTGACTGTTCATTATATAGTTTCTTTTCTTGTAGGTGCATCGAGTTTCTGAGACACGGAAGAAAGAATTGTGTGATCTCTCACGATCTTCTTTTCTTCTCTGGAGGTTAAGCTTGCCAGAAGGGGATGATGTCCTCTCAGCTCAGGTGAGACTTCCAGAGCTGGACATTCCAGACACCACGTGAGTGGTGCAGATGACACACGTGGAGGATGGGGACATCCTGAGAGAGCTGAGCAAGCTCCAGAAATGTCCCATGGGAGTCTCATGATATTTAGCAAGAAGAAGTGCTGGTGGTGCCCCTTGATCAGGGCAGCCCCTGGTATCAACACAGGCTGGGGATGAACAGATGGAGACCAACCCTGCCAAGAAGGACTTGGGGGTGCTGGTGGATGAGAGGCTGGACATGAGCCAGCAACATCTGCTGCCAGCCCAGAAAGCCAAATATGTCCTGGGCAGCATCAAAAACCCTGTAGGTGGCAGGGGACAGGGGGATTCTGCCCCTCTGCCCTGTTCAGGTGAGACCCCACCTGCAGTGATGCCTCCAGCTCGGGCACCCAGCACAGGAAGGACCTGGAGCTGCTGGAGCGAGTCCAAAAGAGGGCCATGAAGATTATTAGAGAAATGGAACCACTCTGCTCTGACGAAAGGCTGAGAGAGTTGGGGCTGTTCAGCCTGGAGAAGAGAATCTTCAGGGTAACTTTACTGGGACCTGTCAGTACCTGAAGGGGCTACATGAGAGCTGGAGGGAGACTTTTGACAAGAGCATGGAGTGATAGACCAAGGGGCAATGGCTTTATATTGAAAGAGATTAGGTTTAGATGGGATATTAGAGAGAAACTCTGCCCTGTGAGGGTGGGGAGGCCCTGGCACAGGCTGCCCAAAGAAGTTGTGGCTGCCCCATCCCTGGAAGTGTCCAAGGCCAGGTTGGACAGGGCTTAGAGCAAACTGGGATAGTGGAAGGTGTCCCTGCCCATGGTGGGAGAGGTTGGAATTAGATGACCTTTGGGATTTCTTCCAACCCAAACCATTCTATAATTCTATGGTTTAAAACTACCCAGCGTAAATGTGGAGATTTAGAAGGAAAATATCTCCTAGAGTAAAGCAGAGTGTGCCCTAATGAGTAGCTGGCCTGTTTTAGAGCACTGAACTGGACCCAGCAGTGCTGAGAGAAACGTTTGGTTTTGTCTGATAGATGACCAAAGAGAAGGCAGTGTTTGAGCATGGGCTAAACTGATGTCATGGGGACATGGGAAACCAAAGAAGGATAAATCTCTCCTGTTTCTGCAGGATACTGCACATTACTCCTTCCTTAACCTTTTTTTCTGTGCAGAGGATGGGGGAAGGCACTGTGGTCCAAGCAAAAGTTGGAAATACTTCAATCCATTTGCTTTGTACAACTGAGAACCCAGTCCATGAAACTGCTGGAGCGAAGAAACATTTTCAGTCTGCACTGGTTTTAAGAGGTAACCTGTGTTGCCATTGGGTACGTGGCTACCTGGGATTTAGTGAATTGTCCTGTGGAAGGGAGAACATTTCCTGGTGCTGCTGGTGTGGTGCCTGCAGGAAATCACAAGCAATAAAAGCTTCCACGCTGTGTGCAAGACTAAGAATTATAGTGGGAAACTCTGAGAATAGGGGTGTGGGAAGGAAGGTTTTCTGAGTATCATCGTTCTGTCAGTCTTTACACTGGAGAGATTTAACTGACCTTGCCTTGGTAAAAAGGTTTTTCTGATCAGAAATACATCCCTTTTATATGAAAGGTGATTTTGAACAGGAATTCTAGGGTAGTAAAATCTTATTATTTATTGTACTTGCAAGTTTAATCCCTTCTTTAATCCAGAGGAAATAAATATCTGTGTGCTTTTTGCCTGTGCCCTTTGCAGAACTGTGTGGTACTTGAGTGTCTTGTTCAGCATTATTTCTCTGCACTAATTAAATTTGTAACACTCAGCCATTTTGTATTTTATGTATGTGTATTAGTAAGAAGAAAAAAATAAAAAAAATCCACTTTCATCCCAAAGAAAATTATTTTCCCTGGATTTTCTCTACAGCTAATAGAGAAAAAATAAGCCTCTCCAAGTGATCATTTTGTAGTGGGCAATGGACAATGTGTTGTTTCCAGGGAGGAATTCTAGGTTGAGAAGAAAAATAGCATTTTTTAAAAAGATGAGTTGTTTGAAACCAGCTGCTCTGTTAAAAAGTCCTGTCTCACGACACAGAATCAAGTCAGTTTATAGAGACTTGTCATGATTCACCAGCCTGTCTGGACATTTACACCTAGTGATAGAAATGGTTCAATTTCTCTCCCTGCCTAGTATATTTCTTTAAAAATATTCTTCAGGAGACAGCAGGTCACTTGTGCATTCAGATTCAGATATGTATTTTCAGAAACAGGCAGAAGGGTTTGTGAGAATGTGCACAGAAAGAACATATTGGATACAGCCAGTGCCTATAGACAGCACTGCTGTTTTCTACATTTAAAAAAAAAATAAAAAATTAAAACACCTACTGAATGCCATATGCTCAGACAACAGGTGTAAGAAGCTGCACAAAAGCATAGTACAAGTACAATGAGGTGCCTCAGAAGGTGTGGTTTTGGTAATAAACAAAATAAATTCCTTTGAGGCCAATTAGTATTTATTGAAAGAATTTATGAATAATGCATTATTCAACAATGTGCTGAAATATTTGGCTTCGTTAATATGGATATAATTACCCAGTTTCACACTGGAGAAGTGAGCTTTTAAAGACCGACAGTTTGAAATATTTAGAGAAGAATTATCAGAGTCTGATGGAAAGCTTGGGGTGCGGGGAGGGAAAGATAGAGGACAATGTAACTTCATGGTTTCTCATACCCATCCCTGTCATCTTTACTTTGAAGCAGAAACTGCAAGGAGGCAAGAGGATGGAAAGGGTCTGAGGAATGCCTCTAACAGCACTGAGTGTGCCAGGTTCTTCCAGCAGCACCCTACTGCCACCACTGCATCAAGGAACCAGATTGCTCTGAACAGGTAAGCCAAAAGCTGGAATTCAGACCATTCAAAACTTGGGCTCCTTTTCCAAAGTCACGCAGTAAGGCGTTCTGTTGCAGTCACTTTAAAAAAAATGGGTGTCTCTGTATGTGTGGTGGTGGTTGGTTAATATTTCCCAGTAGTATGTTAATTATGAGCTGTGTTTGGTGACAGCAAATGAAAATGTTGCAGACAGCAAGACGTGGCCACTTATGATTCTCTTTAGTCCACAGGTTAAGAAACAAGCCAAGTCAAGGAGCTGCAATGCCCACACTCTCCCTGTTTGTTGAATGTATTTATTTCTAATAAAAGCAGCAGAACCTATTCAGAAATATGCCAGTACATAATATGCAAATATAAAGCCATTACAGAAATAATGGAATAAATCACTTGTGCATAAAATGGACATTATTCGTC
This sequence comes from Orthonyx spaldingii, assembly GCA_013397795.1. Taxonomy (NCBI): domain Eukaryota; kingdom Metazoa; phylum Chordata; class Aves; order Passeriformes; family Orthonychidae; genus Orthonyx; species Orthonyx spaldingii. Next base: position 3,046 of record VZTJ01005810.1, on the reverse strand, counting down.
TGCAACTTGCCTAACAGAGAACACTACAGAATAAGGAACACAATGCCAATTACTTGCTAAAAGTGTTTCCTGTGCTGATTGCTACGAGGCTCTGGCAATAAATGTCAGGGTCTGGACTTGATACTGAACGCTTGTGTCTTTCTTGCTATGTTTCTCTGTCATTTCCCTGAAGCTCTTTTCCTTCACTGCCTGAGTGGACGTGACAGGGGAGGGAGGGGACCGAATCAGGAATTGTAATTGCCATTAGCTGGTGTGGGGGACAGGGGAAGAGCAGGAGGTGGAGCTGTGCAGATGCACTGAAGAAGGAAGTTTTTTGCCTGCAGCAAAAAAATGATTTCTTGTGATGTGTGACTGGCCAGGATGTCTTTTTTCCCTGATCCATCCTCTATGTATTGGTAGCCTACCACCAGTAGAAATATTCCATCCCATCCAACCTTGGGCATTCCATGGCATGGAGAGATGTGTTACAGAACAATCAGAGATGACCTGATGAGTTTAATACTACATTCAACCGCTGCTCCTGAGTTCAGATCATTTATAGGGAGCACAAAGCAAATCCTCCGGTCCAGACTGTCAGCTTGGAGGGACCAGTAAGAGCCACAGAAACAAAAACATGCAAATCCCAGATATTTTGATAGGTTTTATTTCCACTCCCCCGAAAGCAAAATTTCAACAACTTCTAGTAAAATGAGAAATGGTTTTGCTGGGCCATTTTCTTATCCTTTGGGCATGACAGGTCTTATGAACAAATTTGATCTATTCATTTAAACACAAACCCCACAATAGCTCTCATTTTAGACATTGTAATTTTGAACTACAAAGGATTATCACTTATAAAGTATAGATTGTTAAACTTTGTTGAAATGGGAAATCTACTGATTTAAATGCTTTCCTGCAAAAAATTTTAAGTTCACTGATTCCATATTTTTTAATGGAAAAAAATCTTTGGGAGATGAACCAACAAGATCAGCTTGCTGAGTAGTATTAATTCAATTCACAAATAGGGGCAACAGAGACAGGGCCACACTATGCTCCCATTTCAGTCAATGAGAACAAGGGCAGTGGTTTGCAGCTGCATTTAGAGCTACATTTGCTTATTAATATCTTTAGGATGCCAGTTTAGTCTCTGCATTTTCTGACAGCTTTTGTGACACCAGATTGCATGACTGTGAGAGACGTGAATTGTAATAACCCATCCTTTTTATTTTTTTTAAAGAAATAAAGTTTATCTAAAGTATTTTCTGTATTCTCCCTGCTAAAGACGTAGGAGGACGTTTTGGTTGTCAGGCTCTCACCTATATGATTTGCATACTTTAAATGTAGAATTTGCTCATTATTGCAATATGATAATTCTTGCATTTTACTTCTGCAGAAATGCTGTTTTATTTTGGTGAGAAATGGGGCACAAAATAGGGATAATCAAGATTCAGTGCTTCAATGCAGCTAATTTAAGGTTGCTGTGGAGGAATTTTGACTAATTCCTGCTGTAGTTTGTGCACAGTCGGGTGAGTAACACAAAATGGAAGTGGATAGAGAATTATTGTATCCTAATAAAAACTGTCTGCATGTTCTGCCAGTTCTCTGCCTGCCTTGTCATGGTAGAGAACTGCTCCTGTGGTAATGAATTGGTTGCATCCCATCACACACCGCAGCAGTGTTTTGAGTGCTCACACTTCTGCTGATGTGTAACCTGTCCTAGTTAGAGATAAAGGGCTGGCATCAGCAGAATTATAATCACCTGCAAGAAATCAAAGCAATGGGTAGCTTTGCTGAACCCTTAAACTTGCTCACGTTGTGGTTTTATTGTCATTAAAAGTTATTTCTTTCCTGTGTCACCTCACCAGCACAGTGTCTAGTAAAAGATTTTTGTAAACTAATCACTGCGATTTCCAATATCAGATTTCTTGCTCAGAGTACAGAAGCTTCAGCACAGACTGTTGGGAGCCATCTTGATGCAGATTTCTGGGCAGGTGTTCTATCAATACAAAAAATCGAGAGACATTAAGGTTGATTTGAAATCCAGTATTCACCTCATTTCCTGTAGATATCAGAGGAGCTTGGATCCAGGGCTAAAAACTTTCATTGTAAGTGCAAAAACCACTTGGTGACCTTCTGGGGTCATGCTGTCTTCTAAGAGTACATCTGCACCAGCAGTTTTTCATGTGTTAACTGTGGCCAGATATTATCTAGGAATTAAAACATTCCAGATGATTAATGGCTTTATGTATTCTGGCTATACTAATATTTACAGTCCGTGCATTTTCTGCCTTTGCAGCAGAAATAATTTGTGAGTGTGCAAAACTACCAGACAAGCAAGAGAAGCTCAAAATTCTGGGCTGTGTCAATCCCTGGCACAGCTTGGCTCTTGGTAATGGCTGTGTTACAGGAATTTAGAAATTATCCATATTACACAAAACCAACTTCATTATATTCATTTTATGTATGTACAGTTTTAGCATGGATGGATTGCAAGAACCATGTCTATGGCAAAAGGGAGCAATGGAGCTGGACAAAAATAATTTGAAGTCCCCACTCCAAAGGCTAGTAGGGTAAGAGGGAACTTGTTAGAGAGGGAGTATTGTGTGTGAGGTGGCAGGTTTGTAAAGCAATGGGATGTTTCATCACGGCCAGTCAGCAAAATATTGTTAATTATACTGAGTAATACTTTATTTGCATTTCCCAACATTGTATCCCTTTTGTGTATTCAAATGAGTAAAATAATCTGGACCTGATGCACTGATAATTTTTGAAAAATTGATGTGAATGCAGTAAAAGTTCAGTGCAAGCCAGGGCACTGAATATTCACTAGCTATGCTTGATCCTGGGCAGCAGTCAGCAGTAGCACATTCAGGATGAATGCCAAGGTGTTCTCTCCCTACTGAACTCTGTATAAAAATTGCCTTGCTGAAAAGAAACACTTTAAATGCTGGCATTGAGCCCTCTAAAAGAGCCTGTGAAAAGAAACCTTTCCTTTTGTACATGAGCAGGACTCATGTACAAAACACAGGTGGGACTGTGTCACGTGAAATGGGGAGATTTCCTTGAC
>VZTJ01005804.1:0-51277 GCA_013397795.1 Orthonyx spaldingii | reverse complement strand
GTGGCTGTGGTGCTGGGGACAGCCATGGTGCCAGTGGTGGTCCTTATTTTAATTTCTGGAGTGGAGGCAGTAATGGGTGATGTTGTTTGAATAGCAGCAGTGGATAATACAGTTGGAAGAGTTTTTTCTGTAGATGTAGTGGTGCCTTCCATGGTGGTTGTGGAGGTGCTGGCAGTGGTGGTAGCTGGGGTTGGCACTCTTGGTGTGGGTGTAGTGACTGTTGTGCCTTGTGTTGGCAGGGCAGTAGTACTGAGGATTGTTGTGGTGCCAGGAGTGGTTTCTAGTGTTGATTCTGGGAGAGTGGAGATGGTATTGGGTGCTGATGGAGCTTGGGTTATCGCAGTGGAGGTTTCTGCTGTAGTAGTTGTGATTTGGTAACTTGTTGATACTTGTGATGTCGTTGTTGTTACTGATGTTTCAGTCAGAGGAGTCGTTCCTTCTCTGTCTCTGGGTGATGTTGCAGTTACTTCACTTTCTTGTTTTTGTGTTGTTGGTTTTACTGTTGTCTGTACTGTAAATGGTGTTGATTCTACAGGAGTAGTTGTGAATTCTCTTGTGGTTGTTGGTGTTGTAGTTTCTATTTCTGAACATGGTATGTATCTGCAGCATGATATTCTGATTTCATAATTATAGCACTGCTTAGATTCTTGGTCCTGGTTATTGCATATCAATCCTCTGCTTTGACTACACTCTATTGTTTGGTTAAGGTTGGTAATATCTGTATCTGGGTATTCTTTGGCTCTGCATTGAACATCACTTGGGTTTGTACACACACTGTATCCTTTATCCTTGAGATTCTGAAATGTTTCATAATCTCCACTGTCCTCTTTGTTTTCAGGCTGAGCGGAATCATACCATTCTGACCACACACAGACATTTTTCACACATACAGTTGTCACTGGTGTTGCGGTTGTCATTTCTGTAATTTAAAGGAAGAAACATAAGTCTTGTCTGTTCTTATTAAAGAGAGTTCCAGGAAGAAATTGTTCATCTTCCATACCTTTTTTGTTTGTTGGAAATAATTTTTTATATTATGCAGTATTTTAATTTTAGTGAACTTGCTTTGGCAGTCTCAAATTTAATTTCTAAAGTAGGTTTTGACCTCTTACCTGTATTATTATTCCAGAGGTACTTTCTTTGACATCTATGAAAGAATTGTAGCTAAATATAGGTAATCTGATACCCTTTGCACAGTGTGTCACTACTTAGATCTCACATTTGCTATGGTATAAGTAGAGGAGGTTTTATTCTCCTTGGTATTATCTCTGTATTTATTTACACTTAACTGCATAACCATGCAGAATTTAAAATATTTTACCACTTAATGACTTGTCTGCTTATTTCAATATTACATCTAACATATTTATGAATATAAAATATATACTTAACATACATGTATTTTATATACATTACATTATAATAGAGAATACATATATACTATATATGACATCTATAATAGGTATTTTCTCTGTATTTTAATAAGACTTCTTTTCATGTTCTTGGCATTATAAAGATAACCATGTGGAATAGATCTGACTTTCTCAATATGAATGGTACTGTATAGAAGACTTAAATTTGAATATTTGGTTCTTGCTGTAGTACAATTTTGTGGATATATTTCTCACAATTACTCAGAATTTGGTCACTGTAATTAATTAACTGCAGGAATAGTGTAGAAGTGTGCTCCAGGAGTAGAAGGAAACTGTTGATTTGGGTATTAAACACAATTAGGAAAGGTTACAAAAAACTGTTATAAATAGTTTAAACATTCCCTCAAACTAAATTTCTTCAGTTTTCACTTATGTGCTCAGTAATTTAAAAAATGGCAGCAACTATCTTTCATGTTTTCAGAAGCTGGTTTAGAACTGCTGGGTTTTTTTGCAAGGAAATGAGAAGATTCTCCAGGATGCAATGATTAATAAGCTCTATTGTTTTTTCCCCTGGGAACACCGTGGTGAAAAAGAGGAGACTGAGTTTGTAAGAAATTCTGTATTCATTTCTACATCCTTGACGATGGTCTGGTTTTTCAGCTAAAGCTGCCGGGTGAATTGGTGGCTCCAGTAGAAGTCAACAGTTTCAAGTAAAAATTATATACCATTAACTGATGAAAAGGTACGTCTCTTTCAGTCAATTTTTAGTCATTTACAGTGATTTTTGAGTTATTTTAAAGATTATTCATGCATACCTGAAGCAGTAGTTGTGGGCTGGCTTGTGGAAAATGTAAATGGGGTTGTTGTAAAAATGCCACATTTAAAGATGTTTCTGCTTATTGTTCCATTGACGTCGCATGTTGCACTGAAACACCATCCAGTTCCATCTGTGGTGTTGTAGATGAGTTCACCATATTTATAGGTGTTCCCTTCATAAATGCAGTTGCAGGCTGTAATTCAGAAGAAGTTTATTGTAAGTTCAGGCATCTATGAAAAGATAATATCCAATATTTCATTTTCTAAATAATTTTTCTTAGCTATCTTACCTGTATCATCAAACTTGCACTGTAAACCTTCTGATGTGCACTCACTGAAACAGAAAGCATAAAAACCCATATATTTTGTGATTGTGATGTAATTTTATTAGTCATCTTTCTGACAGGTACTGGCATCAAAGAGCAAGGCACTTTATTTGTGTTTATTCCTAGAGTGTTCTGCTTTGGCTTTTTTTGGCCATTATTTTTCAAAATCTTCCTTTATATTAAACCCAAACTTATAAATAGAAGTGAAGTTAAATATATGCAAAGTCACAGGCAGAAGTCTTAAGGAAGGCTTTCTTCTTATTTCCTTCATATCACTTTCCTTGCATTTGCAATGTTTTTGTACTAAATAGCAGGCTAAAAGGGAGAGTCTAAATGCTCAAACAATGCAAATATGTAATAAAATCCTTGCAAGCAGGCCACTATTAGATATCTTTACTTGTGGCACAACATTTTTCCTGCCACAAGAATGTGAAATAGAGAAAGCCCAGTCATAAAGGACTTCTTGTTCTAGATGTATCTTTATGCTGAGGATTTACAATGCAATCAGGAACAAATTCAATAGAACGTAAAATCACATAAAACCTTCTTATTAATGTAGTAGGAAAACCGGCATTAGATCATAGGGCATTATTTTTAAACAGGTAGCATAAACTAATCCTGCACATAACAGGAACATACAATTTCCCCCTGAAGTTTTGATCTTTTTTCCTTGTGTTTGATGAGACTGGTATGTTAAGTCTTACCATATATTACATTCATCCCGTTTATATATCTTTCCATCTTCATCATCATAACAGTCACAGAGACTAACACATTTCATCTGATCCTCATGAAAATATGGCTTGTCTGGTGGGCAGTTGGGGTAGCAGCCTGAAGGAAGGAAGGGGGACATGTACAAGGTGGAAAAAGTAAGAATGAGATGCAGTCAGCAAAGATTTTATTTGCACGGAATGCATTTGCAGGTCTTGTTTTTAATAGTCGTAATGTTTTTACTTTATGTTTTGCAATAACTCTGGGAAGTAATGCAGAGTTAGTAGCATCAGCAGAGCCCATCCACAAGAACATAGTCCTAGAGATCGTACTCCAGTTTCCATACTCTGCCTCCATTCATGTGGATGTAATGATATTAGAGAAAATTGAATTGTGCAAAGGCAGCTGATGGAGGAAATACACTCCATTAAAGACAATTAAAATTATAATAATATGTACCCACTAGGAGTTACTTGCAGCTATTTTTACCTTCTAAACCAGGCAAGTCATTGAGGCATTTTCCACTTGGGTTCTTACAGGTCTTCATACAGGAAGCACCACAAGGCTTATAGTGCCATTCACATTCTCCTTGTTGATTGTAATAATCACAGAAAAGTGCTAAGGAGAAACAGAAAGTTGAACATGTTCAGGAAAAAAAAAAGAGCAAATAGCTTAAGCATGAAAAATATACACAGTGAGATATTAATGCACATATATACATTTAGCTACACATTCAGAAGTATTAATGACATAAAACTTACGACAAATTGATGGGCTTCTCCAGGCTACACATACACCAACTTCACTACATGCTTGAGCATAGGCAGCTACTGCTGTGCAGAAACATTCACAGTCTCCTCCAGTGTCGCAGGCACAAGCGTCTGTCACACATGCTTGGTAATATTTTGCTGGTTCAACCTGTTATTAAACAGAAATATAATACTACGCATCCTGCCTTCTAAATTATTTCTTACCTTTGCTAGAGTAGTTTTCTTACAATTGTAGTATCTCAGAGGAAAGGCCTACATTGGTAATTTCTTTTTCTTTTGTAAGACACTGTTAAATACCAAAGGTGATGCCAAATGATACATCCAAATCATGTATTGACAGATTTTTAGAAACCCAGACTTGTATCCTAGTGGAAGATTAGATTAATTTTCCAAAAAAAAAATCAGGCAACTGCAGAGTTACCTGACAACATTTGTTATGTACTTAGTATCAGGTAAAGGCTATGCTGATACTTCATTCCTATGTTATTATTTCATTGCTTGTCTTATGTACCTGGTATATAACAATTTTTATTCAAGTCAGGCTGCAAGGAAATACATAGTAATTATGAAATTATTATTCTTTTGTAATTATTTTTCTATTGTAAATGTCTTTTTATTTCTTACAGGTAGGGACTATAAATCTGTCCCATTGAGGAGGATTCACACTGAAGGTTTCCTGGCACAGTTTGAAATGAAACATGTTAGTAAATGAGGCATGCATGTTAAAACCTATGAGAATAGCACCTTCAACAACACACAGACTTAGTTTACACACAGTAAACTTCTGCCCTGGTAATACCTGAGAGTGACAGGCAGCAAAGACATTGCTGTTGATGATGCTGCACTGCTTCTCTGACCAGGACTTCCGATAAGGGTTGGTAGAACATGGGTCCTTGATACTGGCAGCATCAGGGCATGTAGAGGATACTTTCCAGCTGTTTCCAAACTCTAGGACATTCTCTACTACAGACTGACTCCTTGTAGTAAAGTCATTGACGCTGTTGCCATCATAGTTTCCACAGAGACCACAGATTTGGCCCTGCAAAAGGAAGTAAATAAAATAATAATGGATGTGAGAAAACCTGAAACAAAATCTGAGACTGAAAGAATACTTGAAATTCAGCTCTTAGAATCATGGCATTCCATTCTATCAGTCCTGAACATCTTCATACTCTGGAACAGAGGAACAGAATATGACCACTAAGGCTAGAAGGATACTGTTCTTAACTTTTTTCTTTTAAATATGAACAGTAAAACCACCTTTGTCATTGTAACGTTCTGCCTTTGAGGTATATTTTTAACAAGGAAATGAGGACTCACAGTTAGCTGACTAAACTTTTCATTTAAGCCTTGTTTTATACAATAGCTATACATAAAAAACCCCAACCTTCTAACTATTACAAGCCTATAAGTATTACCAGTTCAGCCACGTAATCTATTCATTGAGTCTTTACCATTAAGACCGCTCACAGGTATATAAAGAAATTACATTTTCCTTGCGCATCCAGAAATATCCCTCATTCTGAAGGTACAGATCTGTACAACGGGGACAGACTGCAATAGATGCTTTTTCTATGCATCTAAGGTGCATACTTTCCATATTACTACTATTTTTATAAAATGCCAGTGGGTGAGGCAGCAAAAGAATTTATGGTACTGAAACAAGTTGGTATATCTAGTTCTAAATTACACTTAAGTACCTAATTTAAATACCACTGTGATATGCAATAAGATAGCAAATTCCTTATTTACTACAGTTTTTAGTGTTTATATATCATAAGTTAGGAGAAGGAGCACGAAAAGTGGAATTAATTTTCCTTATCACCTGTGTAGTTATATGCTTGACAAATACTTGGTAGCATACAAGAGGCTTTCACTATAATATTCACTCATAATACACTTCCTTGTTCTTTAAGTGTGAAAATGAGAACTGGAAACAATGGATTATTTTCAAGATCAAGTGTACTCAGTTGATTTATACACATGTAATTATGTAATTTTAATAAGTCTGATAACCTTTAACAAGGTTCAGTTTGTAATTTCAACAAAGTCAAGTCCAAAATAGCATTTTGCCAACTCAAGTTGTGTCAGGCCAAACAGGCACTGAAAGCTGCCTTCCAAGCTCAGAACAGCAGCAGGATGATGACATGGTACTAGAGGTACCAAAGGAATGGAAAACAATGTGGAATAAACTGCAGGAATGCTAGAGACATCACTGTTTGGGGTCCTGACAGAGTCTCAACAAGATTTACACCCAGTCAAACCTGGACAGTAAATTGCCATTTAACTGCTAGTCCCGCACCTTGAAACCAGGGCTGAGCTTGATGAAGATGCTGGTTTTCTTATCCCACATGAGGATCAGTCCACTTGTGGTCTCAATTACCATGTACATTCCCATATAGCGAACTGTGTATGGCACCTCATCATTCTGTCCTCTCTTTACGACGCTGACACGCTCTTCACCAAGGATCAGTTCATAGCTCTGAAACAGGAGGAAAAGGTAATGAGAAATGAGCTCAGTAGCTGCAGCTATGCTCTCAAACGTGTTTTTCTACTTTTGAGAGTACTATGAATAGTTTATATAATGAAAACAAATAATCAAAATGCAATAAATCAGAACTATATAGTTCAAATTTCAGCTCCCTGGAAGTGTGGTAACAAATATTTTAAATGGCGTAGGTCAAAAAAGTGTCTTTTGATCCTCGTGGAGGAACTACATGGCATACAATAAAAGAATCTTCTGACACAGCAGGCTGTCTTTCTGCTAAAGACTATTTTCCTTTAGATCTTTACTTTTCCCAAGAATGGTATAAGGTAGTGGCAAGTGAAAAACATAGAAAGGTAGGAAGGGCTACCATATATTTCCCTTGAATCTAGTGTAAACCTTATTTAGTAGTTGAATTGCTTTGTAAAATATTTTCAAACTTCTTTGAAGCAATAGAAATCTAGGCTTCTCCTAAGCCTTAGCACGCACAGAACAAAACTGGTCTATATGCAAAACCTTCTTACCTCTAAGAAAACTTTGATGGATTTTGAGCAAGTTGTCCCAGTGTTGCCACACGGAATATTTTCAGTGACAACCCTGAAGGTCCCATTGGCTGTGCCACTTTTCCCACAGTGGTCCTGGGTAGAGAATAACATTTTAAAATACATTATTTTTACAGACACAATCAAGATTACCTCTCATTTCCTATTGCTAACTATGAGTACCTGGACTAGTGTGTATTCACAGTTTCCATTGAAGCTGAACCTTTTGTCGTCAAAGGTATTATAATGACCATCTCCATAAACAGCACAAGTGCCCAGACATTGATCTTTGGTACATTCCCACTTCCTATTCTTGCATACACTAGAAAAAAAAGAATGAAATATGTTAATAATAAAACAACTCACTGTTTTGTGTAGACATATCTGAACAATCAGCATTTGTCTGGCAAGTCATCCCTGCTAAATGCTATATTGGTTCTGGAGTTAAAGTGGTCTTTTACATTTTTCATGTCAAGAATTAAAGCAAAGTTCTGTTCTGCTACTCTGAATACCCGAAATGTGAAACAAGATACTTAATGAACCCTGAAGTTCTAAAGGTTTCCTCCCTTCCTAAAGGTTTCTGTGCTTTGGCCATCTGATAGATATCAGAAAGCAACCTGCTCATACTTTGTAATCCAAAACTAAAAGATCCATCAGCTGATTAAATTTGCAATCCAAATCTTTCCTCGCTGTTGTACTATATAAGGTCTTTAGAAAGGCAAGTGGTGGAATCAGGAACGCTAGTTATATTTACCAGGTGTTACAGTCAAAGTTGATCTTTTCTCCAGGCTGATACATGGCTTCATTGTGAATACATGGACATTCCTCTTCAGGAATACAACCACCATTCCCATCTAACACAAGCCCATCTGGGCACACGCAGCCAGATGTGCATTGTGAGCTATACTGGAAAAGACAAGAGAAAAACATAATTTTAGAGTGAAATGATCACATTGTAAAAAGGAAGATTAAATTCTCATACAAGGTGCCTTATATGGTCGCTGCCCAGCTTAAATAGGAGAGAACTATGAAGTAATTAAAGGATAATGGAACAAAAAAGAAGTTATTAGCCATAGATTTAATAGAATATAAATCTGTTAAAGATAAATGTTTTATGTATACCAATCCTGATTGTTCTGCTGAATCCTGTGAAATTTAAAACACATTGGATCTTGCACTTCATAGTAGGTGATTTGTGATTGAATGGACTTTTAAAAAGAAGGACAAGTAATATTTTTTTTTTCAGTTTGTTTGAGTTATATAATCTGTTTATCTCATATGGTACTTACTCATGAAATGGCATGTGGCTACCAAGACTTTAAGTGGAGTAACATAATTTGATGTGTAAGAAGTTCATAATTGCAGCATGGTATAAGAAAGAATCATTTCTCCTAGCCAATTTTTAGCCAGTAATTTGCTCTACAGAAGTCAAATATGTGGTAGAGCCCTAGATTTTTCACTACTAGTTACTGTTACCTGCAGTAGCTGAAGAAAGGTAGACACTAATCTTAAGAATGAATTTGGATATTACTTATTACATTTTGATCCAAGGGTTCCATTATTAATACTTCATAACATCGTTTTAGGCTTTTGCTACAAGAATAATGTGTCTGTGTTGTAGATTTGGAGTAGAGCTGATAGATAATTACTTTAGCAGCAAGAGCACAGACAAAACCTGGAAGCACCATTTCATTGGGCCATAAAATACTTACACACTGCATATCCAGAGTCTGGCAACTTTTTTGACATTCTGCTCCAGTTGTTCCTGCCGTGACATTTCTACAGTCAAAGTAGACCATGGGAGGTTCACAGACTAGAGGAAGGCAAGAAGTGACACAGAATTTATTCCAAGATGTAGCCATTAAAACTATCTACAAATTCTTCAGAAACTCCCTATTTCAGTTAGTAGAGATTGTTGTCCCTATTCAATCTGCTGATTAGATTCACTTCAGAGCACTGAATTCCCAGAACCCCTCACACAAAGTATTTCAGAAAAAAAAGTCTTTATGTAAAAAGAGGTTTTATGATTAATCTAGTTCACTCCTGCCTTTTATGATAACTGTTGCACTATAACTAAATGAGAAATACTTCTATTAAAAATCCATTAAGAAGAACAAATCTATGAATTATTCTGTGCGAGACCTGGTAAAGAGAAAAAAGTAAGTGGAAGATTCGTTTTACCTGGAGTTGGATTTGGTGCTCCAATGCAATTCAGTCTTCCCTGGACACAAGTGCTGTGAGAAAGGGAAAAACAATTTATTTTTTTTCTCCTCTAAAACCATATATTGAGATTGAGAGCTACTTATCCCTTGTCAAGTTTCAGAATTTTCAAAGGAATTCTAAAAGCCTGTTTTGCAGTCTCAGGAAAGAATTTCTCTCAATACTACTACATGTACTGCTTTCATATGATATCCATTATTGCATAGCAGGAAAATTCGCAGGTTGTAATGCGTATATGTCACTGCTTGTTACTTACATTCTCACAAGGTCTCTCCTTGTTGGTGTTGTCATAACTTTACACTTGAAAAATTACGGAATTAATTAAAAGATGAGCCTAAATATATCTGATCTGTCCATCTAGAAATATCACAGCATCATAGAAATTTTCAGGTTGGAAAAGACCCTTAAAATTCTCAAGTCCAGCTGTTAACTCAGCACTGCCAAGTCCACCACTAAACCATGTCCCTAAGTGCCACATCTGCGTGGCTGTGAAATGCCTTCAGCGATGGTGACTTAACCACTTCCCTGGGCAACCTGTTCCAGTGCTTGACAACTATTTCAGTACCGAAATTTTTCTTAACATCCAATCTAAACCTCCCCTTTGAGGCCATTTCCTCCCATCTGTCACTTGCTACTTGGAAGAAGAGACTGACCCACACCTCGCTACACCCTTCTTTTAGGCAGTTTTAGTGAGTGTGAATGTCTCCCCTGAGCCTCCTTTTCTTCAGGTTAAACAACCTCAGCTCTCCCTCAGCTGCTTTTCATAATAGTTGTGCTCCAGACCAGCTCTGTTGCCCTTCTCTGAACATACTCCAGCACCAAAATGTCTTTCTTGTAGTGAGAAGCCCAAAACTGAACACAGGATTCACGGTGTAGCCTCACCAGGACTGAATACAGGGGGACAATCACTTCCCTAATGTCAAAGGCTTTACAAAGTCCAGGTAGACAACATCCATAGCCTTTCCCTCATCCCCTAAGTGGGTCACCTTGTCACAGAAGGAGATCAGGTTGGTCAAGCAGCAGCTGCCTTTCCCAAACCCATGCTGGCTGGGCCTAATCCTGTTTGCCCTGTATGTGCCACATGATGGCACTCAAGATGATCTGCTCCATGCCCTTCCCTGGCACCAAGGTCAGGCTGACAGGCCTGTAGTTCACCAGATCCTTCTTCTGACCCTTCCTGTAGATGGGCATCATATTTGCTGACCTCCAGTCAACCGGGACCTCCGGGGTTAACCAGGACTGCTGCCAAATGATTGAATGTGGCCCTGTGAACACTTCCACCAGCGCCCTCAGTGTCCTTGGGTGGAACCCATATGACCCCATACAATTGTGTGTATTTAAATAGTGTAACAGGTCATTAACCATTTCACTTTTCATTGTAGTGGCTTCATTCTGCTCTCTGTCCCCATCTTGCAGCTCAGGGGAATGTGTACCATTTGTAAACGCTGAAAACAAAGTTGAAAGACGTTAAAGTTGAAGAAATGGAAGAAAGAGCATTCTACTGAAATTCAGAGTGAAACTAGCTTACACGTACCAGATTTTAATGAGAAAATGCACATTGTTTAAATGTTTTAAAAAAGATTCACTTACCATACACGCCCATTTTCATGGACAACTTCTCCAAATGGTATAGGAGATCCTCTGTAGTAGCAGGGACATTCATTAGCAGGCACACATTTGCCACTCTCATCCATGTAGGTTCCATTTACACAGGTGCAGCCATCAACTGGGACAAACTTAATGTTGCATGTGATATCAGGCTCACTCAGAGACCGGCAGGTGGGTTGACAGGAAGAGATGGTATAGCTGTAGCTTAGGGATTTGGGACATGAGGTGGTGTATTTTGCTTGAGAGAGGAAAATAAAATAGATTGTTAATTCCAGATGGTAAATTCTCATGTGAAAAAAAAGTGATAGGCAGTAAAAATAACATGTAAACAATACTGTATACCTCTGCTTATGTTGCATCTGTCATGTAAATGTATTTCTGAATACTTTCAGAATTTGATCTGAGAAGCTACTGTACATTTTTTCAAATGAAAGTTCAGAAAGAAACCTCCATTTGGTGCTGCCATTCATTGTCAAGACTTCTAAACTTCTTAAAGAACAAGACAAGATGTCTCCCTGAGTGTTGTCTGGTATGCTGAAAACAGGCATCCTGGGTGAGCAGAACCCAGCATGCAGCTTCAAAGACATTTAATTTGCAAGTGTTCTGGTTGGTATTACTAGTGCTGATATTCTAATACATCACATTATCTCTGCAATCACTTGTGATACTTGTAAAGCTGTAGTGTAACTCAAAGTTGCACAGGAACAGGTGGAGGCACTTTTGTAACAACCGTCCCTTTCCTAATCAAGCCGCGTCTCCTGTCAATTCATATTCACTCTTGCTAGCAATGGATTGATTCTAAGGGAACAGCAGAGAATTACTTCCAGGAGTGCACTTAACAAAATCTCTTCCTCATCACTTACTGATTTGTCTAGAAATGAGTAGAAAATAATCTCTGATCAGCAATTTTTATTGATGTATGTTCTTGGGAAATGGGATAGTGGAGAGTACTTACAGCAGACATCAGCCCTCCATCCTGGCAGCTGGATTCCTTTTGCAGCACAAGCTCTCACATAGGAAGACAGGGCTGCACACAGACAGTCCTCACTATTTTCACAGTTACATGTGTCAAACATGCAGTTCTAAGAATGGAGAGGAAAATAAGGTCTCAGCACTGGTAATATTGTCACTCTTAAAAAAAAAGGTGAACATTACTTTTCTGGTCTTATTCCTTAATCCTTCTTCAGATATGCTCACTCATACACAACATTAACATAGCTTTATCACTTTCTAGTCTTTTTCTAAGGTTCCTGGCAGGGGAAAATGCAGGTAATGAAAACTCAGTCAATATCTGCAGTTATAATTAGGAAATAGCAGTCTTAAAGTCTGTTATACATTTCACAGCTCCTTGGTCCTCTGAACTGTGTTAGTGTATATGCTGCACAATAGCATCCAAAGCTCTATTCACACTGTGCAGTCCAGACACATCATTTTCCCACTGTCAATATCTGGGTGACTCCTAGTGAGAAGAATGATTTGCAACATGTTGATAGCAGAATGATGGTAACTAGGTAATGGGCTTTCTGTTCCAAGTAGTTATTAATGAGATGCAAGGCTGATAAGGTGTCCATTGACTGATATTCAAACAAGCTTTTGACAGGCCTTTATACACACCATCTCCCATATGTGTAAAACCATCCAGGAGTAAATAGCTGCCTTTTCATCTGCAAACAAGTCAGGATCTTGAAGCCAAGACTGACAACTGAAATAAAGTAATCTTACAACACAATGAGAAACACATGTTGAAAGAAGGAAGTACTGCAGTACAGCACTGAGGATACAGGCATTGCGTAAGCCATGCCTGGAACCGTTCCTACTTCTATTGTTTCTAAAGGGAAAAACAGTCTGACAAAGTACCGTGTGGTAAACAGCGGGATTCACTGCATAGTGACAAGCAGAAAAAGGTCCTGTGCTGTCAGTGAGTAGTCCACACCAATGCTGAGCATATTTTTCTGTGAAAAGAAGAAACAATAAAAATGCACATTACTCTTTGTATTTCATTAGTCACAAACTCATGCTGCCCTGGCTTATGAAGACAGTTCTGACATTCCATTAAATCTCTTCTTCTCCTGTCTTTTCTTTTTCTTTTCATTCAACTTGTGGGTTAAGGTTCCTGAAACCAAAGAAGAGGACTTGCTGAAGGGGATTAATTAAAGGTTTCCAAAGATGCTGCTGTAATCCACTTCTCTGACACCAAGTTGTCAGCTTGGACATCTACTTATTTTTAATGACCTTGCAGTTTGCTTCAGTTGTGCTTCTATCACTCTTCTTTTACATTATTACTTATCTTCAGTGCTTTCATTTTGAGTATTTGTTTCTGATTTCAGATGTATGTTTTCACCAAATATGTAAGTCTTCATTTTTTTTGTCTTTGGTTTCCAACAGATGTGTTTTCCTTAGGGATGAGCAAAAAGAAAAAAAACAAACCAGAAGAAATTCTAAGAAGCACTCACCATTATCAATGCTGAGTGCACAAGGATTCTCAAAACTCTGCTGGATATTAGGGCATGAAGCCTGAGTCTTCCATGTATTTGCAAATGCTGATGCTGTTCCTTCAATTATTCCACTTATGACCTTGAAGTCATCAGTTTGGATGTTATTGAAATTTCCACAAAGACCTGTTGAAAAGCAGTGAAAAGTTTATACTGCTCATGCTACAAAAAAAGACATCAATCAAAGTGTCCTTATAATTGATTCACTCACCACAAGTCTGGTTTTTGAAAGAAGTGTCCAGGCGCACAAACACTTGCATCACGGGTGTGAACTGTATTTCAACCTGGACACCAAAGCTTGTGTCCATGATCATGAAGAATGATGAAGGTCTGAACATGGTGACATTGGCTACACATGAGAAACAAAAGGGTCACTTTCTGAACAAGGTCAAAAGCTGAAAACTCAGTACTGTTCTTTTTTAATTTCTATCGCAGTTTTAGCAAATTCAGAGGTGAAATAAAGCCAATCTTTGTGAAAATGAGTCAGAAATATAAATCAAAATTTACAGTTCAAAATTTGCTTGCAGCTACCAAGTATTAACTTTATTTGCTGTCTCAACATAAGCAGTTGGAGATTACTTCTTCAAAGAGAATAAATAGGAAAAACTGTGTGGCACTGACAGTTAAAAAGAATACTTCTATTTTTGTTTCTAAGCTTGCACAGAATACATTGGAGCCCTCACTCTGCTAGAGAGTGAAGGTGAGAAGATCTGGAGGTCAGAGGTATTGCGTGGAATCATAAGTTATTGAAACAGAGAACTAAAATCAAATTTCTTTCTAAGCAAGTGTGAGCATAGGGGTAGTAGTTAACAAAAAAAAAATAAGTAAAAGAGGTAAAGAGATGTCTTCTGCCTTCAGCTTTGTGCAACAAGAAGATAGTAAAGCTGAGAGTAATCAAATCAGGAAACTGTAAATGCTGTTTGCTACTGTTTAAACTCTTGCTTGTGCTTGTCCTGTCTCTCATTTCTCTATGACACCAAACATCCCACTTTACTTCAAAAGCACTTGTGTAATTCATTGTTAGGGAAAAAAACTACCTGCTGACATGGGCAGCTGGGTATAGATGGAGTTCACAAACACACCACCATCAGGTTTGACATCGACGATCTGATAAGGAAGAGGAACAAAAGGTAACTCTGTGAATCATGGAGTGGCTTAGGTTGGGAGGAACTTTTAAAGGTCATTCAGTTCCAATGCCCCTGCCATGGGCAGGGACACTTTTCACTAGACAAGGTTGCTCAGAGTTCCACCCAACCTGACTTTGAACACTTCCAGGAATGGGGCATCCACAGATTGTCTCAGCAACCTGTTCCAGTGCCTCACCACCCTCACAGTAAAGAATTTCTTCCTTATATCTAATCTAAACCTGCCCTTTTTCAGTTTGAAGCCATTCCCCCTTGTCCTATCACTTTGTGCCCCAGTAAAAAGTCTCTCTCCAGCTGTCTTGTAGGCTCATTTTAGGGACTGAAAGGCTTCTCTAAGGCCTTTCCAGAGCTTTCCCTTCTCCAGGCTGAACAACTCTGGCTTTCTCAGCCTTTCCTGATAGGAGATGTGCTCCAGCCCCCTGTTTGTTTTTGTGGCCTCCTCTGGACCTGTTCCCACAGGTCCACGTTCTTCTTATGCTGGGGACCCCACAGTAGGATGCAGCACTCCGGGGGGGTCTTTCCAGAGCAGAGTGGAGGGACAGAATCCCCTCCCTCACCCTGCTGGCCACACAGTTTTGGATGTAGTCCAGGTTGCCTTTCTGGTCTGCCAAATGTGTGAAGAATAACCGTAGTCCAAAGAGTAATAATGAGGAGGACTCCAGTGATATTAATTAAACAGATATTCAATAAAAAGGGTAGATTTTTGTGATTTCACATCCTCCTTATTTCTACTTTGTACACGTTACTAATTTTCCCTGCCATAAATGAATTACTTTTAAAGGGAATTTCTCAGCTTTTCAGGGGATTACGTCATCTTGTTTTCTTTGAACACATCTTAGTGATTAATTACATCCCTAACTGTTGTAATTGTAATTACTAACCTTGAAGCTTATGGTTTTTTTCCATCTAATTGGCAGAGAAAATAGCTTTTTTCTGCTTTGTGAGTACAATATGTTTCTTAATGAAATTCCACAAAGCCAAATTTATGGCTGATGTGATTTTCATAGCAAAATCCATTTCTTTTCACTTGATTAAAAATATCATGTACTCATCACATATGCTGAAAACCTGACAAAGAAATGTAGCTCCCTGACTGATTAAGCCCTAGTTTCTTTTCTCCCCATATTTTTATTCTGCTTATTTTGCATTCTTACAGTTTGTCCTTTATTCATGTTGAGAGTCACTGCCTTTAAGCAGGTCTCAGTGTCGGTTAGGCCACACTTGCGTAGTTCTACCAGGATGGTAAATTTTTCATCTTTACAGTCCTGAAAAAAAAAAGAGTCAAGTTATTTCACAGAAGACTAATTACAGAAGTTTTCCCTACAAAATTTTCTCTCAATTCTGAAAAAGTATTTCTTTTTCTGGAGAAGATACAGACTGTGGCAAATTCCTGACCTTCTTTGACTGAAGATTCAATTTTACCCTGTTTTAATTATTAGGATCAAGAAATCTAGAATCTGGATTTTCTTGATTATATCCATATAGATATCAAGATGGAGATCCATATTCTTATTTCGTGATTTTATTCATAACAACTTCTAATGTTTGATTCAATTCTACTGTAACTCTCATCCTCCTGAAGCTGGTATCAATGCTAGACAAAAATTTGAGATAAAACATGTTTCAGGTGAACAGTAGCATACAATATTTTATTTCCTTTTATTGAATTGTGGAGATGGGGAAAAAGGAAAGCAAATAACAAAAAGAAAAACCCCTAAAAGATCACAACATTTCACTTACGCATGTATGTAATTATAATTAATTTCCAATTTTTCTATTTCTTTTGAGTTATTTTTAAATGTTTAAAAATGTTTAAAAACTAAGTGAAATGTATAAGTTTACTTGAAGCCATTTTCTGTATTTGAACTCCACAGAAATGAAAAAAAAATAAATCTGCTTTATAATATCTTTTTGTAAGAACAGTTAGTGTAATTTTTAGAGTTGTACCAGTTGGCCAAATACCATATAATAGAGTAACATGGCAAAAGTTATGCAACCCAGTAAGAAAGCTGGATTAGTTGTACTGAAGGATGCACACTAAGAAAATCCTTTAAAAAGACAGTGCTCTTCAATTACTCTCTCACAGAACTGGAAATTTCCCAGCGAGCACCACACATGGTTGCATGACATCCTAATAATTAATTGATGATTGTCATTGGAATGGCAGCATGGCAAACATCTGGTTAAGTGGCAGGGAATTTAATGTCTGTATGTCAGAAGTGGTAAGTTTCAGAAGTGTTGATTGAAGTGATGTTTTCTTTCTATAAATGTACAAGGCTTTATGACCTAGTAGTATATTCTGGGTCCCACCTTAGAGAGGACGTAAGTGCAGTCTCCGTGGTGATCATAATGCTTCTTATCATAGGTGGAAATGTGGGAACCTCCCACCACAGAGCATGTTCCTGGGCATGACTTGTCTTGGCAACTCCACTGGCCTCCGTTGCAGGTACTGGAAAAATAGTTAGGTGAAATCAGTAACAGTGGTCCAGATAAAGAGGACACACAGTGCTGTTAGGGGCAGCTGGTCTGCTATTGCTTTTCCCTTCAAGCTGCGGTTTGACACACAGCTTTAAGAATTTCCAAAACGCTGCGAACTTGTGATGCAACACATTAAAATCAGTGACTCTGGTAACCATTCTCCTTGCACATCTAATTGTTTTCCTTCTTTGGACGGGTGAACTCTCCCAAACAGGCTTTGGATAAACAATTGTTTGGGGTTTTTTAGCTAGCATAAAGCACAATGACAAGTTAAAATATCTTCTGGGGTTTTTTTTTTTATAATATAAATGTATCATAAACTAATAAATAATAAAATGTAACTTCACATCTACTCCTGATGCAGACTGTGTCTAATTTCAAAGCTGATGTGGTAGAGACCAGGTACAGGATTAATAATTGTGAAATTGAGCTTGTATTGTGTCATCCCTTGCCTTCTCCAGAGAAAATAAATATTTGCAAATACATTAATGACTACAACTTCATTCCCGTAGAGAATTCCAAATGTTTGAACAAAATAAACAAAGAGGAAGCATTTTAATTGACTGGTGAGAAATCTAAACATTGTAAATCCTTGCTTTGATCACCAGGAGATAGAGTGCAAAGCTTCTTATGGCTGTTGCTAAATAAAACAAATAAAGTTTTTTAGGGGTGCTTTGGAACTGTAGTGGTCAGTTAAATACACATATCAATTACCAATAATGCAATTGTATATAACAAACTATTAAACCCATTAAATATATGAGAGGAAATAGTGAGTTAGAAAAGTAACAAAGGTTACCAGGTCTGGCATGGCTCTGAAAAAGAAGTTCCTGTAGCGTAGGTTTTGCTATTGTAAATACAGGAGCACTCCTGCTGGGGAATGCAGCCAGAATTGTTGATGTCGTCAAACACAGTCCCTAGATTAAAAAAACAAAAAACAAAACAAAAAACAAGCCTTGATCAATTAAAGAGGTATTTCCTATGCACCGTTTGTTACAGATCCTAAACAGCACCTGAGTGAGAGATCTGCAGTTGTTGTGAGTGGGCATACCAATGCTGAGGACAGCAGGACTATGTCAGTTTGCTGAGTGAAGGATTCAACCTTGTATTCTTAAATTCCACCTGCTCTGAAAGAGGGACTTGTTGTAGCACAGGTGGCTGGTTGAAAGATTGATCTTGATCTGTTTGCTGTTCTTTTTTCCTGTTTTCTGAATATTGCACATGTATTGGCAATTAATTCAGATATCTTTTCTCAGCTCATGACAAATGCTTGTCACTTGCAGCTGTGAAAAATACAACTATATGAGACTTAAATCCCATGGAACCTACCCAAATCCTACAGGTAAGGTCTTGTTCTTTGAGGTCAGACATGTGAGTACTTAAGAACTTGCCTGGGGGGCAGAAACAGCCATCAATACAGTGTTCTTCACAAAAGGGAGATCGTTCAGGATTCGTGCATGTATCAGCACAGGGAGAGTTGCACTCCTGGTACTGCATGTTGTACGGACACTTCTTGGCTGAAATTTAAAGGAAGAGTTTTGGGTTTTTTCAGTTAAAAATATTTCTAGTTCACTATACATGTAAATATTTATATCCATTTAAGTTTTTCAGCTAGATAAAAAAACCACACCAAACCACAGATTGACCACCAGCTCTCAAAATTTGCAAGTTTAACCACCTAGATCCCTACTTTACAGTTGAGATGTGCATTCCATGACTCTAGTGCTGAACAGGCTCAATTACTGGATTTCTGGGCACAGCTAGGTAATGACCTCAGAAAGCCAGCAAGGTTTTTCTACTGAAGGCTCCCTTTCCCATGAACACCTGTACTGCTAGTGAAACGTAGGACTTAAATTCCTAAAGCTTTAGTATATTTGCATTTTCGGATACCATCAGAAGGACAAATAGAACATCATGGGCTTTTGTTTTGGAGCAAATGGTGCTATGAGTATAAACAGCTACCCACCATATATATATATATATATATATTTAAACCCATATATATATACACAAGTATCTATTTAAATCCATACAAACTCATCACTATCAAGCAAGAGGAGATAAGTGGTTAATCAGCCATACACTTGTGAAGATCCAATCAGTTAATTGAGAACAACAAATGCTGTGGCCACCATGAGGAAAGGAAACAGGAATACAAGCAAGCAACTAAGTAAGTAAGCAAGCAAGCATGCAAGTATGCATGCCTCATTCTTTCTTCTTGTTTCTCCTTTATTTGCTTCCTTCACTGTACCAGTTCATTAAACTACACTTTGACTCTTGTTAGAGCATCCAGTGTTTTGGTAGTGTTTAATTCAGTTTGCATTAAAATCCTTAGCTCTTTTGCTGAAGTCTCCATGCTGGAATTTATACATCAGAATTTCCTAAAGAATTCAATCTTGAACAGCCTATAACTCCTCCTGCATCCTCAGCATCATTTGAGAGCTTGTTGATTGTTAGCTACTGAGCATAAAGAAAGGCTATCTCCAGTGATACTCACGACACAGTTTTGAAGTCCTCCAGTCCAGGGGTTGCCCACCAGCATGAGCACACTGCCGGGAGTACTCAGCAAAGGTGTCACAGATGCATGAGCTGTTTTCAGATTCTCCAGAGCGGCACAAGTCATCTTGGCAAGCTTTAATGTAATCTTTAACATCAACTAGGTCATTACAGTCTGCAAATGCAGAGCTGGTCAATGTTTTCTCACATATGTCATCCTTTGGAGAAAAAAAAAATAAGTCCCAGTAAATAGAAAGAAGTTTGGGGGGATTTTTTTGGTATTGTTATTTTGTGTAATTAGTATGTAATAGAATTTTATAGCACTTTTTAAGTTGTTGTTGTATGAGCGCTCTTCCTATTGACCTGTATGAAGTTGTAGATGGGAATGGATAAATTTGAAAGAAAAATAAAAGAATAGTCACAAGATCCTTACGAGATTATCAGGGCAGTTATATGTTGGGATAGACGTGGAATCTTCACAGTGTTCTGTTGGCCCATCCATTTTCTGCATATTCCCAAACTGCAAGGCTGTCATCTTAACATCTGTAAAAAAGAAGTTTTATAATGAAGGCAGGAAGTTTTTGTTCAAAGCAACTCCCTGTTATCTTTTTTTTTCTCTCAAGAATTCAGGTTTGGCCAAGGCAGTGAGATCCCTTAAGTCTTTAAATGTGATCATCACCCCTTCCAAAGGATGCACGACGTCACTGCCTCAATTTACTTTGTACAGCACCCTGGAAAAAGTAAACATTGGAAAACAATTCTTAGCCTATCACATCTAGATGCACACTAAGATTTTTGCCAGAAAAATAACAAACTCTTTTCAGATTATATTTAGTTCATACAGGGCAGAGGAAAAAAAAATCTAAACGGGGATTTGGACAATGGAGACTGCTGTAAGACAAGGTTTAGGAAAATGCTCAAGATAGGAATAGTTAAAAAGATAAGATTTTACAAAGATTGTGCAAATCAGCAGGGAAATATAGATATACTGATTTTGAGACAAAAATTAAACAAGAAATATACTGTCTATAAAATGCAATTGCCTTTTGTTTTATTGAATATATTTCTATATTTATCTTATTAGTGAAAATCTAGTCATTTTTATGGAGTCACCTGATTAGTTATACCAGCATGGTATACAGCAATGGCATACAAGAGATATGCAATCAGTTGTTAGCACCAGTACTATATTTACACTCTAAATATTAAATTACATAATCTGATCTCATTACTACACATTTTTAAAAAGAGATTGAATCATATCTTCTGGGTAAACCATATAACAGGATAGGAAAGAAGAATGCTGATGATGTCAGACCCTGTTGGAGACCCCATAAACCAATTTTTTTTTAATTTAAAACACTTACTGTTTGAAACGAACTCATTGTAGACGGGAAAGCCATTGAAGTCACCACAAAGTCCACAGGTCTGATTGGCATATTTCTCATTCAATTCCAGCTAAAATGGTGAATAATAAGTTGATAGAAATTAGTATAAACATTCTAAAGTATATTCAAGAACAGAGAAAACACTTGCACCTGCTGTCTCTTAGTATTTTTTGTCAGATCTTTGGAATTTTATTTAGCAATTTAATTCAAACATGAAGGATAGAATAGAGTCAGCTTAGATTTGATTGCAGAGTCCAAGCTATTGATACTATTGATACAGACTTCAGATTGCACTGTAGTATCTATACTGATCTCAACCACTTTCTATTGATTCTTCAGGAAGAAAATCAAATCCACAGCAGAAATGAAGGCCTAGGAGAGTGAAATTCTGCTAAAAAAAAAGTTTGAAAGGGTAATTAGGCCCTGTAACACTACCAATAGCTAATGATACAATGAAAGTGATTTTTCATGCTGTTTTAAGCAGATGTCTGCTATCCACTAGGTAAATCCATGTAATTTTCTTTAGGAGTTCCTGGATGCAAACCTATCTTTACTTAGAAAGAATTACTCAACAGTATGAGATAAGAAATCAATAGCAACCCTCTAAACAGGTAGTTACAGGCCTAATCAAAGATTAGCTCTGGTCTCTGAAGGGATAGACAGGTCCAGGAGCAGTTCTTACCAGGATGCTGTCCTTTTCATTCCACAATAACGCAACACCAATTTTGCTGCCAACTTTCACATAAATGCTGCTCTTCTCTATCATAATACCAGATTGACTATATGGCAGTTGAACTCTGGGAAAAGGCAGAAAGAATGCTAGTTAACTTCTGTTCCAAATGTTTGATAAGAAGAAGGGAAAGTCTTGTGGTATCTGGCATCTGTAGGAATTCTAAAATATTGTATTTTGGGGAAAGAAAAGCAATTACAAAATAAGATGGTCCAACATTATCAAATATGGATCTAAATTTGGATCCAACTTCTCAGAATATTTCATCCAAATTTTATTTTTGAGGCAATCCTTAAGGGAAGGATTGATTTTCCGTGACAGGAATTAATAGCATTTTATTCATTACTGGTGTTGGTAAAATTCTCAGATTTATTGAAGAACACCTAATTGTTTCCCCCCAAATACAGCAAAGTACTTGTTGAGTTTGGAAAAAAAGGTCTGTGGTTCCCAAAGAAGTGTTCTGAATGAAGGTACCTATTGCCATCGATCATGACAGCGCCCTTTGTTAGTTCTGCAACGACACCTTCCAGTTTCATGGTGATGCGGTTGATTGTGGGAGCGTTTGCCACCACTTCACGCCTGATCTGGATGTTGAAGTCCTCATAGGGAGCGTTGCAGTGGGAGGCAAAAACATAATTGCAGAGCCCGGGGAAGGTGAATATGTCTCCATCAAAGGTCTTGAAGTGGAAGTTGCCCCATGTGCTGCACACACGGCCATTGTGAGCAGGATTGGAAGCTGTGAATTAAAACTGGCTGTTAAAGAATGACTTAAAATCCCCAGCCTTCACATGGGGAAAATCAACTTACCAAAGCTTCATTTTTCCATTGAACATTTTTTGCCTGCCTACCTCCATTTGTCATTTTCTATTACACAGCTGTGTATTCATTCATCGCTCGTATCTGTTACTCATATACCCCTATAAATGGTTATAGTTATGTTCAGCTAGAGCTTAATTAGTCACCTTCATTTCAGCTAAGACAACAGTTTACTTCTTAATCACCCTGTTTCTCCTCTGAATTATCCATGACTCCCTTTACCAATGCCTTTCCCCATTTGTATTAGTCTTCTGTCTATATCTCCTAAAACTGAACACCTACTGATTACATTTGATTTCCTTTACTTACGTGTTATTGCTAGATTTGTCAGCAGTGGTGGGAGGATGTTCAAGTTAGCTGAAATTCTGATAGAAGCTAGAAAAAAATAAGAAAGAAATCAAATACTAGCATAACAATACCAAAATTTGCACCTAGGATAGACCCAAGGAGGGCTAGAGAGTTAATATGCCAGATACAAGGAAACAATGTTAAGCCTGTTTTATTTTGCACAGGTTAAAAGTGCATACTAAAATTCGAACTCAGGATAGTTAAGTCCCAAGAACTTGCTTTCAGCTGTGATAATCTGCATTTTTTGCATTTTAATTTTGACCCTTTTATGAAACTGTGTTGCATTAGAATATTGGAATTCTTCAGAGACACTGAACAATACAAAGGGCTAAGTTGTACTAAATTAGTCTCTTACTGGTACAGAAGCATAGTCAGTTGCTTTCTCATTACACCTCCTCTTTCTAAGGAGGAAATAAAACCCTAATTATCATCTTTTCTCTGTTTTATATTTTTCTATTAAGGGGCTGAAAACCCTTAAAAATGGACACATAATTGGTTGTACAGGACGGACACAAATCATTACATGTCAGTGAGGATGGGTTGCCTTCTTCATTTCCCAACATCAGCCACCGATTTCACAGCAGGCCAAAGTGGTCTTACTTCCTTTTTTTAAAAGGAACCAAACATCACTTTGGTTTTTGCATACATATTCATGGACATATGCATACAGCTTCTACAAACACATCTGTTTTCTTAGTTAACTATGATTATACAAATATAACCATACTCTGTTTCGTGTGTGTGTGTGTTTAGTAACTGGTGTCTAGTAAATGTATTACTAATTTTAGAGAGACAGAGATGCTTGTTAATACACATTTCTTTTGATCTGGCACTACTGGCAATATGCTAAGGAGGATTTTTTAAAGGCATTTTTATTATTCAGTATGGATGAAGCAAATAATTACAAGTATACAGTATAAACAAATGTACCATTTTGTTTCTGTAGAACACCCCCAGAGAATTGACTTCCTATTCGGATTCCAATCTGACCTCCTGTGAAAAAGTTGTGGAAAGCATGTTAAGAGTAATATCCTGTATCTGAACTTTTAATGCAAAGCATTTAGATAGGATCAAAGGACCCAGATACATGTCTGTAAAACAAAGGGGCAGTCTCCTTTATCACATCAGAGAAAATGAAACAGGATCCCCAAGAAAGCTAAAATGTAATTATAGAAAGAGATGTTCTATTACAAATACACAAAATTTGAAATTCAAATAACACATCATGTATATCTACTTTCTTTGTTTCTCTCAAAACTCACTGCAAGAGATTCTAATGACTGGATAGCAGCCCTTATTTCACTGCTGCACTAAATCTCACTAATGCAAAACAATACAGGAAGAATTCACAAAATGCAGGCGAGTCATTTATTAAAATTGTTGTGTAGTAGCTAGGTTTTAATAAGAAAAGACATGGAAATGGTTAGAATCAAGGGACTTCAAGCTTGATCCAATAATGGCCGCAGATATTTATGACAGTTTCTTTAGTATCTAAGCATAGGGCCTTTTCTCGGGGAGCAGATGGGAAGCCTCAGTCAGGGGTCTAGATTTGCTTTACAGTTGGATACAAGAAGATACCTCTGAGGGACAGTACAAGGGCCATAGCCTGAGCAATAACCCACAAGTAACCAGGTGAACCAGGTTTCCTGTTCTACCCATCTACTCACTCAAAGTTGGCTCAAACTCACATCTCTGCAGAAAACCTTAAGCACCATACTGTAAGTCTACTTGACTAAGGGTTCTTGCTACCTGAAGTTAAGACTTTTGAGAGATAACAAAAATGTTCCCGAATGCTTTGATTCCTAGAAAAAGACTGACCCTGACCTGGGCTGACGTTCTAATGTCTTGGATTTTATAAGTAAATATGTCAGGCGTTTCCTGTAAAAGTTGGAGGGTTGCAGCTTTATTTTGTGAAGGACTGAATCCAGTCAGGATGTGATAACTGTGCTTGTAGCATATTAACTAATATGTACCTATAACCTGCCAAGTCTAAATCTTCACAGGATCTAAGTGATGAAATGACCAATATCTGAATCCTTATCTGGATTATGTGAATGAGCACTGTAGGTGTCTAGAGAAATTCTCAGTCAAAGCAGAGCTGCCCATGGAATTTACCCTAAATTAGGCCCCCCTTTTCCTTATACAATAGGTGAGAAGAGTTCACTGAGCTAGAACTGGATCCATAAGACCCATCTCAGTGAACTGGAACCCACACTGGTGGAAGAAGAGGAAATGCTGAAGTCAGGGGTGTGCCATAAGCCTCAGTTCCCTTTGGTGCTTGGATTCCTTGCTGAGCATTTCCTCCACTGAAGAACCTCAGCCCATGTACCTCCATGAAACCTGAACAACTATCTTTGCCTTTAAAATAATTGGATCAGGAGCACCTTTTTTAAAAAAAATTTTTTTAAAATATAATTTCTGGCTATGCACCATATAAGCAGATTTATTACTTGATCCCAGATCTAAAGAATGCCTGTCTGAAGGAATTCAAGCTCCCTATCCCAAAGACGACCCCAAGAGACTGGCTTTGAAGGAGAAGGTTCTGGACAACCCCACCACAGCTAGAAGTTGCTGTAGTGTCTGCAATTTCTTTCAGCTCTAAACTTTTAATTCTTTTCTCATTTAACTTTGTGCTTGACTGCTAGTGATGTGCAAAGAAATAATGTGGGCCAGAGTTTAACCTTTTTCCATTTCCTGCTCATCTTTGAGTATCATAGATAATAACATTAAGTAAATATATTCACATCATTATAATTTATACTGATTATAATTGAAAATATAATTGGTGAAAAAATTGATACTGATCAGGTAAGAGAAATGCCTCTTTAACTCTACATAATAGACCGAAGTTTGCTTTCACCTTACACATCCATAGGAACCTCAACAGGCATAGAATCATAGAAGGTTTGTTTATTCTAGTGTGGGAACCTTCGTAACAGAGCAAAATAGATCTATACATGTATTTTGTTCTGTTAATTTTTCTCAAGGAAACAGAAGGAGCTTCTGTTTACTTAGCAAATACATCATTCCCAAGGAAATTCTACCTGCATTGGTTTGTTTACAAATTACACAATGCCACGTTGTTTACTATTATAAAAATAAGAGTCTCTCAGTTGTAAGAATAGTCAAGATAATTTATTATTTGATAATTTAGAAACTAAATTATTAAGAATATTTGGATGCATCCTGAGAAGTCTATATCCAGCTGGTACTTATTGTTTTCATCAGTTTATAAAAGTTAATGTTTGACACAAAGCATAAAGGCAGGCACACAGTGTTTGTGTAGATGGCATGGGATAGGACCAGTATTCTTTAGTCTGGATATCAGAAAATATTTTCCACAGGGTGTGATTCAAATAAAGAGGTGTTTGCTGAACACTGTCTAATCACCACTCATTTTTCAAAGCAGTTTATCAGATTAGCACTGCACAGGAGAAATAACTTTCCTGTTCCACGGAAGGCTGAAAATACCTCTGACCGGCATTGCGTAACTCCGAACATAAGGTTATACTCTACGAGACCGTTGTGTTTTCAAGTACAATATAGATCAACTGGCCAGTGGTTTAGTGTTTATTTCACAAACTATAAAGCAGCCTAAAATTATATTTGCGCTTTTCAGTGTTTTGAAAATGATATGCAAGATAAATTTACCTAGGCAATCTGCAGATTTTAAAATGTTAGCTGACAGGACAGAATTTACTGTACATGAATGGGACTAACTTATCCAGCTTGTACTCCTGCAAGTAGTTTCAATTTGATTGGTTCCATCAACTTAACAGGGTTCCTCATATTAATAAAAACTGCCAAGATCGGCTCTGCTGGATATAATATTGACAAGTGAAAAAAACCCATCCAAAGTAATGGATTGTACATGTCACATAAATCTCCCTGTCCAGCTCATGCTTAATATCTGTAATTCATATAAATATTTTGCATAGGGTATTATTAATTAGTTGCTGCACAATTAGTTACTGAAAATGCTTGCCACATGAATATTCCCTCCTGGTTTCTTTTGCAAAAGATGTTGCAAGAAATGTTGAGGAATCTGGTATTAGCCCCTGGTAGGTGTCAAAATACTGAAAAAGATTGGCCAGTGGTTAATCTAGCAACTGGAAAATGTAGTGGTTTTGATTTCATAAGAACCATAACGTTCATCATAATGAATTCTAATACAAAATGCAACAGGAATAAAATGCTTTTGTAAGGCATAAGTGATACTGAAAATAGGACATTTTAAGACATGAATAAGAGTTCTTTTGGATCTGATCTTCAAGGCTACTTTCCAAGTGTAGTTATATACAGAAGTTTGAGGCGACATTATATCGGTCCAGTTAATAGATAGACATTTAATATTCAATGAAAACATATAAAGAAATCTTGTCAACCACCTCTTATATGAATCAATTAGCATAGTTGTTTAAAATATACTACTAGGTCTAAACAGGGTATTTTTTCTTTTCCCAATAAAAAAGAAAACTTCTTACCTATTTGATGGATACAGCAAACTGCTAACAGGAAAGCCCATTCTGGTCGCCATATCCCCCTCCCAAACCCCATTTTGAGTGGAGTTTGGCACCAGGATGTTGGGTCTAAACTTGATCAGGACCGTAGTTCATCCGTGCTTTGTCGCTCTTATATAGTAGGTGACTTTGGCTTCAGTCCCAGATTGATTCAGAGAGTGTAGAAAGGTGAGGTTTGGGGGATTTTAGCTAATGAACAGGTAAACAGAGGATGCTCTTCCTTCCTCAGAAACTGGCCAATGGTATTTGCATTTTGGGAGGAGTAAATACATTTACCTACGTATATTTTGTTAAAGTTCAATCTAGTAAAGAAATGCAACATGATTGCAAATAAAGCACAACTCCTCATCCACAAATAGCAGGTCCTGGAACAAATTTAATTTGGTGTTGCTTTACAGTTATGCAGATGGCTTGCAAGTAACTGTTCTAAGTTTTTCAGTACTATAATTGAAGCCAGGCAGCTCCATGGCAAAAAACCCCACTGATTTCTGAAGTCTGAGGTGTGGAATATTTCATATGTGGGGACCCAGCATTAAGAAGTCCCTCCATGCTTATTGGGGCAGCTAATCTTCTTGTAAAAACAACAGAATAATAACCCTGAAGGGTCCTGCAGTCTCTGTGGTCACTCTGAGTGCATGCCATGGAAACCCCTCTGTGTGGCACCGACAGGCATTAGGCACCCATCTGAGAGAGACTCAGCCAGCTTCACTTACACCTATCCTGCATTTGTTAGAGATAGCCTTAAACCTTGAAATCTACTTTTCAGTTCTCTGGTTTTGCCTTCTCATAGAAAATATCTGTAGTAGTTTCAGCCAGGCGGCCAGTCTTATACCAGCTTTCTAGGACTAAAAAGATTGATTATAGTCTGTGATCATGATGGCATTGTTTCAGAATCATTCCTGTTTAATTCTGTTCACATCCATAGAGTTATGAGAACTACAAATTAGAGAAACAGGCAATGAATCAAGTGTATAATGCTTGCCAGTAAAGGTTTAACAGACTTTTTCCTGAACATTGACTTTTTGCAGTTTTACTGAGTAATCATTTCAAAAGCAGGAACAAATACATACTACAATAAGCACAGACAGTATTGCTACTTCTTCTCACTTTATCTTTTTTAGCTTGACATTGGAGATAGGCAGGATGAGTTGCTCTGGGCAGATTTCTGTCTATTTCCTAGATAAATAGATCTTACTTTAATGTAGTAAAAGATGGACAAAACTATTCAAAGTTAGTGAAACCATTATTTTAAAACTGCTAGGTTTGGCAAAAACAATTCCCAGTCCAGCACTTGGTATATGCATCATTTTCCCTCAGTTCACCCTCAGCTTTAGCCTCCTCACTGTAGACTGGAGTGCAAGTAGCTGACGGATTAAAAAAATCTCCATCATAAGAAATGGAATGAAGGCTGCTGCTCAGTGAGGGATCTGGGAGATATAATTGAGGTGGAGGAGCCTCAGGAGTAAGGAGCAAGAAACTCACAAAAACTAGGATGTGTGGAGAGGCAGAAAGGACTTTCTTTGGGTAAAATGGGACAGTTTTACCTTCTACATGTCTGTAAGATTCAGTTCAGCAGTCTCTGCTTGTGTTTATCATTTGTGCTGAAGCAGGGGAAGGAGACAAATTTGGGAAGGTGTTCTCATTCTAAGATTGGATCACAGCCATAACCTGACTCCCTTGGGTTCTTACCCTGTAATTATACATTTTAAAATATTTCCATAAAAGAATAGGAGAGTATAATACAGTATTCCATTCAGGTGTTACTGAACTGAGTGGTGTAATTTTCTTCCAATTTTTTCCAGTTCACCCCCTATTTCCACTTTTGTTTAGCTCTAAAGAGATCAGATCCTCATGCATTTAGTATTATAAAATAAACTTAAAATAGTTTCTTTATGGAGTGTTATCTGGATTTGATTTCTGGACTGAAATCAGTGAAAGCTTACTATGACAATGTTGGGGTACTTATGTCAACATTTTGTCCTGCTATAGCATGAAACATGTTCTCTGTCAAAATGTCCAGGATGTTTAATGAAGCTACATCTTCCTAATCAGTAGTAAGCTGTTTACACACTCTAGATCTGTATCTTTACGCTTCAGCAAACCTGGAGAAAAGAAAATACTGCATTTCCTGCCCATAGAACATTGTTTTATTCTGTGCCAGTACTCATAATGAATATAAATTCATCTGTACATAGAGAAGGCAAATGATTTCTTGTTTACGTGACTAGTTAGCTGTATTAAGCAAATTTACTCTAGTCTCACTTAAACAATTAGACAAGCCATCCAATGAACTAGGCTTTCAGCAACCAACATGCATATACCTTTAGCAACAGGGTGGTTGTGATGGTCAGAAGGAGCAGAGCTTGCCTCCCTTCTCAGTTACGCCCACCCCTGCATAAGGGGCATAACAGAAAGTCAGGATTTGCTTGTGTTGCTTTGAAACATTGGGAGAGAGTTTCTTGTTTTCCACTGGGTGTATTAGAGCAAGGGAATACTGATAAAGGGATGAGATTTCTGAGGGGGCAATCAATGCTTTTCATACTCACCTGGCAAAGGTGAGGAGGGTGTCTATACCTAGAATGACTAGGAGTGTCACTGGGGTTAAGGCTGCTTTTTCCTTTGTCCTGTCTCTTTTACGGGAGTTGTTGCTAAGCAGACTGTTAATATCAAACACTTCCTTTTTCTTCTAAGACAGTTTTTCATTTTCACTCATCATAACTCTTTGTGACCAAAGCAATGCGTGTCAGGCTCGAATATGTTATTCCACTAAGAATTTAGCAGTGCACAGTGGTTGTTCCAAAGGCTGTCCCTGTTGTACTCAAAGGTGTTCTTCAAAAGATATTGTCCAGGTATTCTTCTCAAACTTTTTAATGTTCTGGAGTTGTTGTGATTGCTACTGCTCACTGAGATTTTTGATCTCTAGGGACGGTCAGACATGTTCCAGTATTCAGCTTATCCAACCTTCCAGCCTCTCTCTTCCTCCCTCTCCACCCCAAGGAGTGGATGAAATTCTTAACAATGCAGAAGAAATTCAGGTTACTCTGTCAGATGGCTGATGAAATTTTGAAAGCTATGAGGGCTTTTTTGGTTTTTACTGATTGCCGGGGGAATCATGTCTATAGATGAAAGTATCACAAAAAATACAAGGGTTCAAGCAAACATGTTCATTGGTCACAAGAATTGCTTCAAGTGGTTCATGTAGATTAAAAAAAAAAGTAGTTCAAGGGCTTTTCCCCAGCTAATACATCGAGAAGATCTTCTTACATAGGTACGGAGGAGCAAGCTCTCACCTACAGTTGTACGAGGAGAAAGAAATCCCAGAAGCAAGTTTTGAATTATTTTAATAGCAGAAATTTAGCAGCTATTTTTACTGTTAATGTGTATCAGGAATACACTAAGGGACCAGAGTTTTTGGTATTGGCTGGCACTACTACAAAGCACTTTCGTTTCCAAGAGGGAATTTTCAGGAACATGTCGAAGGCATTATTGATTTATTTCCTGCATTTTTGTCTGTTTTTCTCAGTTTTAGTGTGTGTGAAAACCAGAATCTTGTCATCTCAGCATCAACTCCAACTAATGGAAATTAATTCAGGATAGATCTGTAGAGATGACAAACACCAGTTATTGGAAAGTCATTGGAAGTTAACTGCAACAGCCAAAGATATGGCTGACAAATATTCTTCTCTCCTTTTGATCTTGTAACAAAAATCTGTATCAATGGATTGATCACTAAAAGTACCCATTGCAACAGTAAATCAAATAATTCTGAGGATGGATATAATATCTCCAATTTTACCTTTTTTCTTTATTTCTTTCATAGAAATAGGGGCAAAACTTAAGACATTGATTATACTGGTTTAATCTAAAATTTCAAACCCCAGATAAAAAGGAATATCACATATACTATAAATACCATGATTACACCCTGAAAATAGATCATATAATATGAGGATGGCAAAGGTAAGCATTCAGAATTTAGGTAGTGGTAGTATTAAGGCTCTTAATGAAAGCCAAATTCATTGGCCTTCTGTGTTCAAATTACAACTCCAGTAGTGTTAGGAACTTGTACCTCCTCACAAGTGTGACAAACCAGAGATAGCTGGGACCCGGGTTTTGTGCCCGGGTTGGGTTTGTGCCTGGGTATTGTGCCTCAGATCTGTGAAGTCATGTGTTGCTTGCCATGTCAACTGGCAAAATGAAATCACTGGATTGGTCAGAGAAGAAGCTATTGTGGTGTGGAAAGTAACGTAATGACAGCCTGCAATTAACGTCAACGAAGTTGGTATTAACTTAAGCAGAGGATCCGGCACACCCTTTCCCCAAGCTCTGGAGAGGTTTAGTTGCTCTCCTCAGCTTGTCCTGCTCAAGCTTTTCTCACCTGTCTCTGATAGCCCCAGTCATTCTTTCCTTCTGTCAGTCTACAGGTTACTCCCCAGGGTTTTACTTTCTAGCCCTACCCAGGGATTGACTCTTCACCCTTTCTTTAAATGGCCTGTTGACTTCCCCACAATAAATATGTGCACTGCCACTGTGGAAGAAAATGGTGGATGCTCTCTGGCCATGGGCTCCTTTCCCTGATTCTTAGAATAGATGATACAGTCTGGTTTTGTTTAGTATAACATGTCACACCGTTTGAGAAATCTCATAGAGATTTCTCCAGAGAAAACAAGGCTGAAAATCATATGGAGAGAGGGTTAAACTCTAACAGTGAATGGCAGATGAATTCTCTGTTATATATTGTTATCACTTTTTACTTTGTTACAGTAATTTTAGAACTGGTTATGCAAGGTACTGTGGAATGTAGAAGAAAACTTTCTATGGAGATTAGATTGTCTAAATAGGGAAAAAAGTGAGATCTAAGAGCAGTGAAGGTTAGAAGTAATGAAGTAACTCGCCTCATTTGTCAGCAATATTAGTCAACGTTCCTTAATTACAGAGTTACACCTTAAGTGTGTGGTTGTGTTAAAGACTGTCTAGTTCCAACCCCCCTGCTGTGGGATGCCTTCCACTTGGCCAGGTTGCTCAGAACCCCATCCCACTTGGTCTGAACACTTACAGGGATGGCACATCCACAGATTGTCTCAGCAACCTGTTCTACTGTTTCACCACCCTCACAATAAAGAATTTCTTCCTTGTATCTAATCTAAACCTGCCCTCTTTCAGTTTGAAGCCATTCCCCCTTGTCCTGTCTCTTTCTGCCCTAGTAAAAGTCCCAGTCCAGCTTTCTTGTAGGTCCATTTTAGGGACTGAAAGCCTTCTCTAAGGCCTCTCCAGAACCTTCTATTTGCCAGGTCTCTCACTCTTTCCTCATAGGAGAGGTACTCCAGCTCTCTGATCATCTTTGCAGCCCTTCTCTTGACCTGTTCCAACAGGTTCGTGTTCTTCTTATGCTGGAAGCCCCAGAGTTGGCTGCAGTGCTCCAGACGAACCCCCTCCCTCAACCTTCTGGCCACACTGCTTTTGGCGCAGCCCAGGATGCCATTGCTTGACATCTGGAATGTCAAGCTTCTCATCTGCCAACACCCCGAGTGTTTCTCCTCAGGCCTATTCTTGATCCATTCTCATACCAGAGATGTGGTGAATCATTTTTGCTGCATTTAATGTCCATAAATTCATCATTGTATTGGTTTGGTGTGACAAGGTTTTCGTAGCAGGGGGACTCTAGGGGTGACTTCCCTCATGCTCCATAGAGTCAACGCCAGCCAGTTCCAAGCAGGACCTGGCCAAAACTGAGCCTGTCAGTGACGGTGGTAACGACTCTGGGACAATGTATTTAAGAAGTGGAAATAAATTACTTCACAGAAGCAATTGCAGCCAGAGGAGTGAGAATATGTGAAACAGCTCTGCAGGCACCAAGGTCAGTGCAGAAGGAGGGGGAGAAAGTGCTCCAGGTGCTGGAGCAGAGGTTCCCCTGCAGCCTGTGGTGCAGCCCACGGTGAGGCAGCTGTGCCCCTGCAGCCCATGGAGATCCGTGGAGAAGCAGAGATCCACCTGCAGCCCATGGAGGACCCCACACCAGAGCAGGTGGATGTCCAAAATAGGCTGTGGCCCTGTGGGAAACCTGTGCTGGAGAAGCCTCCTGGCAGGACCTGTGGAAGCATGTAGAGGGGAACCCACACTGGGGAGAGATGGGCACATGGCATACAGCCACGGTCAACCCAGCACAACAGGGCGCTTAATTCAGCTGAAAACATAACTTTTTCATTGTGTATGCTGCATGAAATCTGGCAGATTTTTGACCCTCAGTATTTGCTTGGTTCTCACAGTGTTAGAATGATGTTTATAGCTCTCATTTGGTTTGTCTGGCCGGATTTCAGTTTTGTTTTCCTCTTCTGCATAGTACTGAGTAGACTTTTCTGGACTAATATCACCACCAATGCTTTGTTATCTGCTTGGCATTTTATTATCTGTTGGACACTGTTGTGGGCTTGCCTTGCCTGTGCATCTTTTCTTTATTTCGTAAATTGCTTATTCTGTTGTACAATATTAACATACATGAGCCAAACCTGACCTTTTGAATTCTTGGCAGGAGACTTAAATACAGTTGTTTTTTTTTGCTTTTGTTTTTCTTCTCCACCAGGTTGCCCTAATTATTTCTTCAGTCCCAGTAATTGCATGTAGCCCCTCATTTTAATGAGTTTTTATTTTCCCAAACCAGTCTTGAGTTTTTATTTGCACTTCTTTGCCTACTTCAGAATCTGCTGTTGAACACATTTATTGTATTTTTCCTTGTGAGGCTTTCTCAGTGACACTTGATAAGTCACTTCTGCACATATTCTTTGTAAAACTGTTCAGATTTGAGTGTGCTCATTAGTGCTGCACATATCCTCAAAAATTGACAGACTAAGATTATGCCCATACTGGCAGGTAACTTTTAGTTCAGTCTGAAGGTTGCATGGGAGGTTCAGGCTCTAAGTTTCTTATCTGCAGTGCTGAGTTTAGAGGCTCAGCTGAACTTGTGTCTAAGAAGCCAGGCTTATCATTCTGTATCTCCTTGTTAGTGGATGTCCTGGCTCCAAAATTTCATCGCCCTTTGGTGTAAGATTATCCATCATGAGTTTAATTATTTTCTATAGTTTTGGAAAGAAATCATATGTGGTTTATGATTTATTGTTTCTCTAAATTCTTGGGTACATGAACAGAAAACATACGTTATACAGATTAAATATTTGTGGATTGAAATCTTTTGGAGGGAACTTCTAGGTCTTCATACAAGTCCTGGTCTTGTAACACATCTAAATGCTGCAGGACTAGCCTTATACCTTTACTACTAACTCTGTTTTCTTAACTTATTCCTATTTAAATTTCAGATCTTCTCTTTAACGGTTAAAAAACATAATGAGTTTGTTAAATGTGCTTCTGCCTGTTCATGACCAGGTAATCAGTGTTCTAGTTTAATTCCTTTTCTTATATATAGTCATCTTTCACCAAATGCTTCCTAAAAGTAGGATTTTCTGAATCTCTAGGCATTGTCATATACATAAGACATCACAAGAGCTGCCACTTCCATGAAGGAGAGGGACTGTGAGCCTTGTGGCTGTGACTGTATTGCTCTGTTACAATGCTCTCCTTATTTTACCTGTCAAAACACTGGCAACTACAGGACACTGAGAAGAGAGCCCAGCCTGGTGCTGAGTACACCACCTGCTCTCTGAGGGTGTTCTGCAGCCAGCAAAAAGAATAAGAGAGGAAAAGCAGGAATAGTGGTAAGCAAGCTTCTGCTTTCCACAGATCATGGCATCACTCTTTATTTTAAGACCAAGCAAGAATTACAGGACAGCAAACTTCTGCTTGCCACTGCTGGGGTAAATAAAGCAGTTGAACTGATTTTCAAACCACTTACAACTCATTTAAAGTAGTTAGTAAACCAAATCTGCTTATTTCTGCCTATGTCTGAGTATGAACATGGATAGGACACAATTCAAAGTAAGAATCACGGTGTTTCTTTGACTGCACTGCTTGACTAGTTTTAGTTGCAACAAGAGGTTTCAGAGCAATAGATCTGTACTGATTGCTGTTACTATTTTACTGCTGAGGTGAGTTGCAATTTTTAAGTATTGTTCTTTACAAACAGAAAGAACATGCAAAGCAACTTGCATTTGGTTTCAATTAACTACCATTCTGCATATGGGATCTACGGGCCAGTCAAAGCAGAATGTTGATGGAGCTCAGGCACTCAGTTTCTTGTAGCTCAAATAACTACTTAAACCTGTTAACTCTATTCTTTTGAGCATCTAAATAATCAGCAATATCAAGGTAGCTCGTTAAATTGCATTGCATATAGAAGTGCTTGAAATTTCCTGTCATAATGGAAAAAGGAGGATACAAATCTTTTCATTACATTTTTCTTAGGGTATCCCATACCCATACTACATACTACTCATAGCTACAATGGGATAGTGTAGCTCATTGTCTATGTAGAGCATGATATTTACATGCATATACCCTGTGCTTTGCATTAAGATGAAGTGATTTAAACAACTTGTCATGCTCTCCAAACTCATCTGTTGATGGGGTAGGTAAGGCAGTTGAACTGTTTCAAACCACTTGCAACTCGTTCAAAATACTTAGGAAAAAAAACTGGGCTTTTCTGTTTAAATCTGAGTCTGGACATGGATAGGACACAATTTACAGTTAAGAATCTTCATGTACAATGCAAGAAATGTTAACAGAAAAAGTATCAAAATTAATTCGCTCTAATTCAGAATTAAAGTAATGGTGTGTTCACTAGCAGGAATCTGGTAGGACTTTCGTCTCTTATGGAGGTGGATAAGTCTGCTGAAAGTCAGGAGTCCTTGGATTTGCTATCAGCTTCATGATGTAGAATGCCAATATGAAAAATTTCTCTCTGTGTCTGATTTCTGTCTCCATCTCTGGCTAAATAATTGTATTATAAATGTCTCAAGAAGAAAGAAACAAATTCTACATTTTCATCCTATTCTGACAGGAAATCGATGCTGGTTGCTCCTAGATTAAAAAAACCTAACTATTGAAAATTGCTATTTTTAAAGGCAAACCCTTTTCCCCATAGGTGTGCTGAGGGTCGGAATGGGCTCTTCTGCCTACAATGACTCCTTGCCACCAGGAGCAAATTAAAGTATGTTTCAAGTGGTCCTAATCTGAGCAATGTAACTAATGCTGTCTTGTTTCACTCATGGAAGAGAAGCATTTCACCTCTTGTGTTTCAGCTCTTGGAACTCTTTTATGTAATAGAACATACGGTGGGATTAAAATAAATCCACCTTAATTGTGAAGGGTAAGGTGGTCTCAACCACAGACCTAGCTGTATACACACCTGGACAATCCAGTGGGCTTTTCCATTTAGTACTACTTATTTCCTAACAAAATCTTGTACATATCAAGATCAAAGACAAGCAAGACTTTGGGAAAGAATTTCCAGTTTGACCAGTCATGAAAGAACTGAATGAGCTCATTCTGTACATAAGAGACATTAGCTGTACCCAAAAAGATATCTGGCTCTAGAATTATTTACTAGGGTATTTGTGGATCAAACCCATATGAGAGTTCTGAATGGAGGAAAATCTTTGGCATGTTATATTTTGAAACCAAGGAGAATTGAATAGAATGTCATGAAACTCTCATGGTTGTTCTTTTGGGCGTACCTGCTAATTAGTCATTATTCTAGCTAATATTTGCTTATAAAGTGAAAGGAACGTAAGCATATTTATGAATGTGATTTAGTCAGTTCTACACCAAAACTTATTTTAAAAATATTTTTCCTCAGACCATTTTTTATTCAAAGGCCCTTGAAAGTTAATGTGGGGAAGTTATTCCTATGGGCTTACAGGCAGGAAGATTATCTGAATTGTTTTAATGAAGAATGCCTTGGGAGAAGAACTGTCTTTGGGTATTTTTCTCCTGTGGTCCACAAATCCAGATAATGAAAGTCATGACAAAGTTCTATGCATATTTATATTTTTCTTAAATTACGCTAATTTGCTAAAACATAAGAATTTGCAGTTGTATTTTAGTGATTAACCTCCTAGCTCTCTTCTATCCCCTATTCTTCACAGCTGGGTAAGAATTTAATATATGTAGAACATTATTCACCTCCCATTGAAATCAATGATGAGACTTCTATGGAAGCTCATATAAATTTTATTAATCCTTTAATAATGTATACTTTGATAATGATTGTATCCTTTCCCATGGTGCCTTACTAAGGGGGCAAAGTGCTTCCTATCCCAGGGCAATGTATAATGCAATGTATAATCACAGCAGCTGAATGACTGCACGTCTACTGCCATGAGTGAATACCTCGAACCAGCAGTTATACATTAGCTTGAACATAACTGACTCCATTTTTTATTTGCTCCTGAACGTTTCTTATATCTTTACTTTATAGCACCTCCAGATGTGATTACACAATGTTTTCCATGCAAAGACCCTCTTTCTAACTGCTAAGAGTTTGTCAAAATTTTAATATTTTTTAATGACTTAAGTTGACACATTACAGACTTTTCATCCACTTGCGCCAAGTGTTTTATAAAGGAGGAGGTGGAAATACTTCAATGAGAATGTAGAAAGAGTATAAATTGCTTGATATATCATTTAACAAATCAACATATTGGATCATCATGGAATTTGGTGGGGACTTGCTTAGGTTTGAAAATCATGCCTTGTCAACTACACTTGAAAAACCAAACACTTTTCCATTAGAACTGACCAGAAATCCAGTTGTTCATATGATCGATGATGCCATCCTAGGGTGTTACATTCAGCTCAGAGAGATCCTGGTATTTCTATTGTCTGGTAAAGCATTTAATGGATGCCAAATCAAACTCTTAACCTTTCTGTAATTCAGCAGAAAAGTAAACTAAACACTGGGAAACAGAATCAAACCCTTCTGATAAACATGTTTGCTTTGCTAATACGTTTGAAGGTTTTTTCCCCCCAACACTAATGTAAGACAAGAACAGTAAGTAAGTTGATGCTGTTTTGTACCAGATGAGAACTTCTTCCACCCTGCTCATTTAGTGTAAGCATGACCACAAGTACATGAGAGAAAATGTCCATCCAAACCAATATCCCATATAGGCCAGTGGCCAACATAGAATGTCAAGGAAAGAGCTGAGCAGGCACTAAGTGATAATTCTGATGAATACCCTTGAATGTTCAACAAACATGTGGCTCAGGGGAGCTTGATGTGATTCCTTTGAGACCACTATCTGTATGGATTTGTTGTTGTTGGTTTTATTGTTTTTATTGTTTTGTTTGTTGTTATAAAGGGTATACGGATCATGGGTGCAGTCAGTAGAGAAGAAGCAAACAAAATGAAACTTAGAAGACCTTTAACTTCCTTTAAA
Source organism: Orthonyx spaldingii (assembly GCA_013397795.1). Taxonomy (NCBI): domain Eukaryota; kingdom Metazoa; phylum Chordata; class Aves; order Passeriformes; family Orthonychidae; genus Orthonyx; species Orthonyx spaldingii. Next base: position 12,689 of record VZTJ01005804.1, on the reverse strand, counting down.
AGTTCTTTAAGACTGGCCAATTTCATGCTCTTCATGACTTTCTGTTGCAGCTCAGCTGTTGTCAGCACATGAGTTTTCATTGTCTCTTTCTGTTTCGGCCTTTTCTGTTGCTGTTACTGGATTATGAGTGTGTCGGCTTCCTCTTAGAGAAGCAAAGGCAAGGTGGAAAGTGCAGCACTGACTGGGACATAGGGGAGAAGAAGAAAGTGGGCCTTGGGGATCATACAGGCAGAATAGCTGGAATGAATGAGTGGGGAGGTAGAATGCAGAAAGGTGTTAGAGGGAAGTGGGTACATGTGGATGAGGGAGGAAGCTGAGATTTTGTGTGAGGTGGCAAATGAAAAAATGAATGATATATATCACTTTTTGTACCTCCAGATCCTGAAGACAAACTAAATCAAACACAATTAAGATACTGGCTGGCCTTTGTGACTAAAAGAGTTAAATAACTTGGTATAAAGAATTCTTTTCTGTACTGTTGTGGGCAAGCCATGAAAAGGACGTCATGCTTCTGAATTTTATTTGTCTTGGAGGTGGTGCACGGACATCCTTGTATCTCAGAGTCTCTTTTAGATGACATTGCTTGCTGGAGGTTAAGAAAAGTTTCTGTCATTAGTCAGCTTTGATCCCTCCCTCTGTTTGATGACTACTGTTCACTTCATGAAAACTGTGACTACTGTCTGAAAACTAGCAGAGCAGGGAGCACACTACAGAAATAACTAACAAAATCCTGGTTTCAAGCAATTGTCTGTTTCCTTTAAGCTCATAAACAGCACAGGTAACCTTAGATGCTTATTACTGTTCCCTCTCTCCTCTCTTCCGTGTCTTTATGTTACCTTTTATCTCTAAGAATTCTCACGTTTCTTGTTTGTACAGTACTGCAGAGAGTAATTCTATGCTCTTCTTCTACAAGCACCACCATGGCTTAATAAATATCTGAATAAATAAAAATAGGACAATGCAGAGAGATGTAAACAAAATTAAACTCCATTCTTGTTTGGCAAAGCATACATGTGCATATTTCAAAGTATTGATTTAGAGAATAGGATATTATGGTGCCCAGCACAGGAAAATCCTGGTCCATGTGAGTGGAGTTCTTAGCTGTTAGGGTAAAGCTAATGCCAAAGCATGCAGTTAGTTTATTCTGAAAAGCCTATGTTCTTAAATTACCTTTCTGGGCAAGTATATGAAATGGAATTGTGTTTCAAATAGAATCTGACTTTACAGATGCCAGTAATCCCATTCTCAAGAATGTTGCTGAGTTGACAGCTAAGAACCAGTACCCCACAACCATGAAATGGAAATGTTCTTAATGAAATGCAATCAGAAAACTATAAAAAAATACAACAGACAAGGGAGGAAGAAAAAAGGAGAAAAAAAGAGGGAGAGAGAGAGAGACTAGGATTGTCATTTCCTTGTTACTCATTGCTTCCTCTAGAGAAATGTTACTCATGCTGCTGCATGATTTTTGCAGAAATACTTCAGCTAAAATTCCCAATCCTTGTTCTGTTTCTGCAGCCTTCACATGGCTTCCAGACAGACTGTCTTGATTACTTATATTGATCTTTTCATCAGAGAGTACATTTTTGATGAGGATTTACTTTATCTACCAACAACTATTTTACAAGGCTCTGATCTGTCAGCATGTGCATTGTGTTGGGGTAGAGTCAAGACCATGCCTCAAGGATGTTTTTAGGCACCAGGCTGAAGGTAATACAACGCATCCACAATGGCAGTCTCTGTCTGACTGTTTGCTCTGTATAGATTCAGTTTGTGTGACGCTGTTAAATATCTAAGCCTTTGTCAAAACGAATAGGAGGTTTATTATCAGAGATAAAATGACAACTACTCTCAACCTTTGCAGAACTCAAGTGCAAAGCAGTTTTTCCAGTTAGAAGAACTTTGCTCGCTACCAGCAGCTAATGATATTGCATGCTTGGATAGAAGTGGAGGACCCTGAAAATTCCTGTCATGAAACCTGATTCAGTAAAACAAGCAACCATCACAGCCCCAAACACACCAATGTTAATAGCAGAGGGACCAATCTTTTCTGCTGAGAACAATCCCTCAAGACCCAGGCCCCTGTGCTGTTTACAGGTGAAATGCTGACTGCTTGCTTAGAATTTGACATGGTTGTTGGCATACGTGCCTCATATGCAGTGTAGTGAAATGTACATGTAACACTACAGGAAATAAAAAAACACTGCACCAGGACAGTGAGTAGAAGTGAGTCCTGTAAGTCCCTTGTACATTTAGCAACATATATATATATATGTCTGATACTACTGATTGTTTAGGGTGGAGGAACAGAAGGAACAGAAGTCCAGGGAGAAAGCCAAACTTCGAACATATTTCTAAAACAATGCAGGATTTTTCTTCAAGTGTCAGTGATGCTAATGTTTTCCTGGAGCTGACTGTGGGCCAAATTTTGTCCTGTCTGTGCAAATCCAATCTTCTGGCTTCAGCTGAAGGGGCTAGGAGAGTAGGATTTGGCTGGATTACACCACTTCCTTACGTAGATGTATCTAAGAAATCGTTCTCTAAGCTGACTGGAGGTCTGCTGTGCCAAAAAACTCGCTTAATTTTTCTAACTATTCCAGCTGAGCCAATAAAACATTGCCTCTTCCTATAAACCTTATATTACATCTGACTTTGATTTGAAGAGGGAGGGCTGGATAGACTTCAGAGCAGTAAGGGTACAAGTAGCTCCACTGATAATAACAGGAAAATACCTGTTTGAAATAAAAACAATAGACAACAAATCTGCACTTTCCCTGTAGATCCTTTTGCTTTGGGGACCCTTGGGCATTAACTGCAGAAAGTACTCCCAATGTGAGAGTTTATATACATATCAATGCAGATTGCCTAACACAGCTGAGGTATCTGAGTAACATCCTAGATGATACACAACCTTTTGGGAGAAAGGAACAAAATAACCTCTTGCCTCAAGCAAAACACTCTGTTTGCCATTGCATTGTATAGAAGCTTAAGGCTGACAAGATAGACCAATGATCTTCCATGCAACTGCTGCTCGGGGAATAAATCAAACACACAGCTGTGAAACTTCCTATGTGATTCTGAAAGCAGCTCTTTGTATTTTCTGGAGACTGATAACGAAGTTTCTTCAGAACAGTGAAAGCTTATGAATTTAATTTGAAATATAAACACACACTCTTAGTTTTTTAAAAATAATATGTTTAAAATAGGTATTTCAAAGCTTTAAAAAGTTGTATGTCAACAATCAGAATTAAAGTCAGTAGCCTACATCATGTAACAGAAGAAAGGCAATATAATCATAAGTACAAATATGCATTAAGATACATGATACAATGGATATTAAGAATGAAACAAAGAATAAATAACAAGACAGACATAGCCTCAAGGAATACAAGCAGGGAGAGAATTGTTCTTTCAGTAAGGTGGAAAACAGGCTGTCCTTGTGTATTTTCTGTTGTTTCCTTGTAAGTTACATGTTTGGTCTTGACAGTCATTACTTTTGCAGTCAGGATACCTGAGTTCATGGGTATGACACATCAGATTCTCAGCAGAGCCAGAATACAGTTTGGCACACTCTGTGGAGAGGAATACATACAGCTTTGAGCCTTTCCTATATTGTCTTCACTCAGCCCATTATCTAAACTAACAGAATCCTCAGGTTTGGCTGAAGATCCTGTGAACAGAGCAGGGATGTGCCCCCAGCAGACACCAGGAGAGCATCTGCTAAGAAACAAGTGGCTGTAACACACAGTACTTATGCAACCAGGCAACCAGGGTCCACCAGCAAAACTTGCTGATAAAAACAAAGGGGTTAGAAAAAGGACATACTTTCAAAAACCAGCTGCATACATTTTTGTCTTTCTTCTCTTTTAACCTTTTAAGAAGATAAACCCGTACCAAACCCCAGTGACGTTAGAAACTTGACTTTATGGAGAATGGTGGAGTAGTTTGCTTTGTTCACCTGTGTATAAATACTATGTGTATACCACCTGTATAAATAGTGGGTGGAGCATGCTTTGCCATGGGGAATATAGGACGGAACAAGGGCATTGCCGTGCCCTGTCTGCAGGGGCTGAGGGGCTGCAGGGATGTTGGGGATCAGTTTGCCAGCAGCACTTTTCAACCCTATACATGCAATCTTGGGCAGGAGTCAACAGGTTACCTCACTGAGGCAGATTAACTCATGCTCCCCTAAGTTATTTTGAGGTGGAAAACTTGTGATTTCATTTGCGGTGTCTGTTTGCAGTAGGGGATGGGCTTGTTTTGACCCAAATTCCTGTCTGGAAAAAGAAAAAGGAACTATTAAAAGAAAAAGAAAACCAAAGTCCCAGTCCTTTCAGGCACAATCTTGGTTGCTGTCCCAGTAGCAGAAAAGCAGCAGAGTTGCCAAGCCCTCGCAGAAGGGGTTTCCCATGGAGGCAGGGTACCGTGCTGCAGGTAGATACCTTGCTGTCTTTCTCTGGAGAAGTGGGGATGGTGGTGAATCACCATCCCTGGAGCAGTAGGTGCCTTGTGTGTGTGGCACAGGGTGGTGACAGTCCCCCCTCTGCACGGGGGTGCACTGACAGAAATCCCACTTGGCAGCCTCTTTCTCTGGGAGACAGACAACACCTCACATTGGGTGGACATTATCCTTAGGGGCTTTACCAGGAGCAAGGCTTTTCCTGCTACTGGTGCCCACATTCATCAGGGCCCCTGTGAGGTTAATGGGCTGTACCTGAAAGTCCCCTGGTGAAGGGGGTCCTCTCCTTATGTATTTCTTAACATTGCTCAGGAGGACATTCCTGGAGCTCAGTGAGTTTTGGGTTAGGCTCCGGGAAGGACACAACCTCCTTCTTCCTGGCATCTCACAGTTCCTGTACTGCCAACTTTTTGCTGCATCTTCAACAGTTTGTGGTAGCCATGGGAGTGTTTTGAGTGGGACAAGCACTCAGAAGAGTGGTTGATCTCTTTCTGCACTCTCAAAAAGCTCTTACAGCACGGATGAACTGGTTGTGGCACATTCAGATAAATTTGTTTCATCCCGTACTGTTTATTCTGAGTCCTTGTAAAAGGAGCTTTCAAAGAGCTGTGTGGGGCACAATGTGGCTAGATGTTTTTTTATTTAATGGTATTTGTGACTGAATTGTGTATGAGAAATTATATGTAATGTATTACATTAATTATATCTTTGATAAGCTTTTAAAAACCATAGTTGCCAGAATTGAAGCAATTTGCTACTGGGTGACTTTATTATGGGCATGTTATTTCTAAATCCTTAGCTTGGCCACAGCAACAGGTCAGATTAATCTCAATTAGCCCGAAGTGAATTGACAACTAAAAGAAATAAACCTGACTTTAGAAAAATGTCTCCTTCTTTATCTTCACTATCATAAATGCAAGAAAGGTTGTGATTCTCATGCTGTGCTTTGTCTGTAATTTCCAGCATATGAAGGCCTGGTAATCCTGTCACATGTGCTGGAAAAATCATGTATTTTTCCAGCACACCACCATGACCATACCAGAAAGAATGAACCAAGGTACGGTAAATTCTCTGTGTCTCTGGTAACTTTTAACCCTTGTACGTTCCTCAGATGTGCTTCCTCAATTGGGTAAGTGAGGTATCCTTACTGAGACATCTGGGATGTTCAGCAATTTTTTCAGTTGGGTGGATAAACTATAAAAAAGAGTCTCTAAGCCATTTTTGTAGTTTCCTGAAAGCCTCAGAGATTAGTCACAGTGCATATTTGTATTCTCCTGTGAGGTAAATTGAGATCTTGATAGTATCATGTCCACTGTATTTGCATCAGTGTAATGCTGACAAGTTTTTCCGTGTATCTTGGAGTGTAGGATGGCTTTGGTGGCCTTGTGGCTTAGGATCACTGTTTCATGTGAAATTCTGCTTCAGGAGTGCTTCTTTGGTTCTGCAAAGTGATTTTTTGGTACCGAGGCAGAAGAGCTTGTGAGATTTGTGAAGTTTGCAGGAGTTGAGTGGACTTGAACTGTTCTTTGCCCTATCTCTGCAGTGTACTCTGAGCCTGGAGAGCTAAGAAGGGGCAGAGGAGAGTAGATCATATAATCTTTTAATCAGATGAAGTCTTCTTTGTGCCAAATAAGTGACTGACAATTTAAGTCTATTTTATAGTGCAGTTGTGTCACAGGAGAATATAGCCCATACTGGTTACTATGACAAAAATCAACTCTGTCCCAGCCAAAACCAGCACACAGTGAATAACAAGCTTTATTTTATTTTATTTTGTAAAAGCACAGATAATATTGGAAATCTAAAAATTGTTTAGGCTGAAAATTTACTTATGATGGACTCTCAACTGGGATTGAAATTCTGTTGTTGAAATACTACTCAGTAAAACCTGTATAGTATTACTGAGAGATGGATAACATTGTTCCCATAGCTTCCTTGCTAAATGTAAAGGTTAGATCAAGTGTACTGTGACAACTTTGTTATTATGAATACTGTAAACCAACTCCTTGCCACGAGGTATGTGAGAGAGTGTTTTGCATTATCTTCATTCAACCAAATTTAGTGCAATTACAATGCTCATTTCCTGTAAAATAGCAGATATGTGAATAATGGACCTTAATTACCGTTAGAATGAGGTCATAAAGCACAAAAGCATTGATAGTAGAGCAAATAATAAAACTACGTCAGGTAGAATAATCTTATTCTCCAGAACACAGAGCAACCAGCAATTAATGTGAATAAGAGATTTAGTTCTGTTGTGGCAGGAGGTCATTCTGTGATGGTGTTTATTATGTCTTTTCCACAGATTTTCATGTTATGGCTATGTTGCAGTTGGCAGCTATGTGCTTCAGTAGCTGTGACATTGAGTAATGAGAGAAAGCTCAGTTTTGGCCCCACACCTCTCTAAAGATCAATTAAACTGGAATGAGAGCTTTTGACTCACTCCTCACTGAGTGAGGGAACAGCTGCAGAGTCCATATCTGATGTTCTCCAAAACAAAAGCCAGTTTCAAATTTGCCTTGGAATCATGCTCATCTCAAATATTTCTGGCATTTTTCTGTCTTCTGTTTTTTTTTTTTAAAAGTCAGTGAATCCCTGTAACAGCCTTGTGGATATCCTTGTAGCTAGACTGGTGCAAGTGCAGAAGCAATGGCTTAGTTTCAGAACTGGCTACTAAGACTTATGCATTTTCATTTTGTGAGACTAAGTGTGTGAGATATCCATAATTACTCTATTTAAGAGTTTCATTTTTGGCTGCCTGGACAGTCTTTGCTTCCTTAAAACAGATGGAAACAAAAGCGGGATTTTATTTGTATGCATGGTTGTAATAGGAGGAGAGTAGTTAGAGGTAGACAGAATAATTTTTTGTCTATTTAAGAAAACCAAACCAAATTATTTTAATAGTGGAAACATTTGCTGCTTCCTCATTATCAAACTGTAGTTATAAATAGGAGTTATAATGAATGCCAAAAGAAATCTGAAACTCAAGAAGGAAGACAATTTTTTTAAACAGTAAGGAGCAAAGAAAAATTTGACAATCATGACCACTGCATCCTCTGCAAGAATGTACTTCCTGTGCATTTATAATTGCTTTATTATTACATTAATAATGTTTGAATAGAACTAGTCTCCTTTTCTGTTATAAAACTGTCTTAATCTGGCTTGTTGCCAGAGAGTGGCTTTTTTCGGCAATGGTTAGAACAAAAACTACTGAAAAGTTAAAAAGCTTCCTTCTTTGAGTTGGGTTTTATTGTCATAAAGTGTGGCTTCCATTCTTGAGTTCTCTTTTATCAGCCCAGCTCCTGAGTTGTGCCACAAGCAACCCTAAGTCCTTCAACAGCTGTTTCCAGAACATGATGTGGTTTAAACACTGTCTTGCTTTAAGAGACAAATTAATTACTTGAAGTGGATTCCTAGCTGGAATCTGAATAGATATATAATTTCAGGTTATAGTTTACATATAGCTGACAATTACAAAGCATAATTGAAAAGTCATTATTAGTCACTTGTTATTTACACTGTGGAGTTTAAATATGTTGTGTGAAGAAGGAATAAAAATAAGCTGGTCATGTAATAACTGAGTTTTGTAACAAGAGACCTGAGTGGGGAGCTAAGGTACAGATGCCCATTAATTCAATATTGAAATTAGACATTAAACCTTTGAATGCTGGTGGGTTTTTTCAGCTGGAATAACTTCTAGGTGAATGATTTCTCTGCTGGAGCTTATTTGTGTTCCAAAGATGATCAGAGAAGAAAAAAAATTAGGTGATGTATAAACAAACCTTGTTATGTTATGTGGAATGGATGCTTGTAGATTCAAGAGTAAGTTAAGGGCAAAGTTCATCATCAGGATCTGAAAGTAAGGAATAGTTGTGTGGCCCACTTTGAAGTGCCTAGAAAGAAACCCTTTTGACAGCAAACCTGTTCAATAAGGCCTGTAAACCGTGAGCCCAGAGCCCTCTGGCGTTGCCGTCGGTGTAACAGGTATTAACCATCTACACCAGCACAGCTCAGGGTGACCTGCAGGTATTCTGACCTGTGTCATGAAAGACCTGTGTCAGAGACTGAAAATAATTCATGCCTCAAACATTGATACTACAAAAGGCAACAACCAGAGACGCCTCCCTGAAGACTGGGACTTTGGACTGAAAGTCAAGCTGCTGATTAGATAAAGGGAAAGCCCTTTTGTTCAATCACCTGAAACAAACAAGGTTGGGGGAAAAGGTATGCATCTCCAAAAAGCCAAAGCCACCAGCTGCGCTGAGAGAATCATGCCTGGCTGAGTTTGGGGTGGGGGGGAACACAGCTCACAGAAGCCAGGCTTACAAACCTCCCCCCCCAACCGAGTGCGGTGGGGGAGAGGAGATTTTTGGGTGTGTGGCATAACCTCTGGCCAGAGGTACTGAACATCCATCCTCAACTATACAAGCTGGCCCAGCTGTGTGAAACCCACCCCCACAGGCCAAAATCCACGGGACTTTCACGTGAGAGGCAGCTGAGACCATCAAAGACCCCCCAAGGTGCCCCCCCGGATGCCTTGCACTACAGGACCACATGTGATGCAACAGATCCAAAGTCTGTTGCAAGAGACAATGGCAAACTCCAGGGACATGCCTAGACATCACCCTCTGGCTTGAGGGTATATTAACCCAGGGCACTCTGTGCTTTCGGGGGACCTTCACCATCAAGAAGACCGGCAGGAGAGAATCATCGGGATGCCAGTGGGACCCACGGAGCGGTGATACTCTTTTATTCTGCCTCTGTCACTTCTCTGTCCCCTCAGCCTTTTTCCCTTTTCCTCCCTTTCTCTTCTCTTTCTCTCTCTCTCTCTCTCTCTCATATTTACTATCAAATAAAACCCATACTATTGACTGGCATATGGTCTCGTTTGCACCTTAATTCGGGCAGAGGTATTTTTAAGAACCTAATAATCGGATCATGACAACCTGCCAAGCCATTCTCCCACCCAATCATTTCTCCCACGCAACCATTTATTGACTCTATTATTTATCTGTGGTTTTAAAAAATGGTAATTTATCTTTCAGAAAGATAAGTGGTTTCATTTATCCTAGTTTTAGGAAGGTTTGCTTTGGAGCTATTACCTGTGTGTGTCAGCAACGACCCAGAGAAAAGATAGGTCTTGTGTAAAGGACAATTTAGGAAGACTGTAAGGCTGTTCTATTACATCCACTGCAGTGTTCTGGTTTTCATTTACTCCATGTCTTGTTTCAAGATCTTTCATTTTGTCTTTAATGCCCAAAGCATGTTGTCCCCTGTCCTCCTTTTGAATTGAGGGTTCCCATTTGCTCTTTCCCAGCACAGGGACTGCACCTGTGATAGAGATCCTTCCTTCTCCAAGGCAGGGTCTCCAGCACTTCCTCAGCCACAGGTTTGGTGTGTTTCAGTGATTTGCATGGTTTGTGTGTCCTTTGCTTCCTGTCTCCCCATGCCAGGACCAAAGCCTGTCAGTTCCCTTGCTTCTGTTTCTGGGGCTTTTTTCTTCTTATGCCACTGAAATCTAGGCTGGTTTTGTCCTCTGCTGTCCCTGTCATCATCACCTCTCAGTCTTCATATGTGCCACACGTCTCCCCTTCTCTTCTTCCTCATTGTATTAGTTTTTTCTCTTTTGTGTATGAAGTGGCTGGTGGTAGAGACTTAGTACACACAGAGATCTCCAGGAAAGAGGATATCTTTTGGAATGCTGAGATACAGTCTTTGTATGGAAAACCAACTAATGATCTTGAAGCAACCTGCAGGAAATCTGCTATTTCAGGAGGTTAACTGTGGGCAAGGAGCTGTTGTCGACCAACAAAGCGCACAGTAATTGATTCTGTATTACAGACATTATTTCCCTTCTGCAGAATGAATAGGTGAATAATAATTTCCAAGCCTGCCTGGTAAGGCCAGAAAATCTGTTGCACATGGAACTGGTCATGAATTCAGCAGCAGTGCTGCATTGGGAAGCATGATGGGTTAGCTGGAAAGGGAGGAGCAGAGCAGTGACACCTGGAGGCCTCACTGGGAAGCAGAAGAGCCCAAGGCATGGAAAAAACAATAACGATTTGTCAACAGGAAGCTGGGAGGGAGGTCGGGATTTCTGCCAGCAGGAAGTATGGTGTTGTTAGTGATTCTCACGGAAAACTCAGTGCTTGCCTCTGAAGGGGGAAGGATAGGGGTGGTTATTGTTCTGTGAAAGAAAAATAGGTGTGAGAGCAACCTAAGCTGCTGCAGGACACCCACAGGAAGCCCGTGTTGTTATCCTGTTACTCCTTCTTTTGAGCCATTCACACTGTAGGACAGGAGAAAGGTTTAGTAAAAAAGCTTCAGCTTTTTACTGTTTCCCTTAAAAATCCTAGAGCAGTTATTCGTAAGATGTGTAAAAGGTGTTGCTTGGCATTATAAAATGTACAGTCAGAGCTGAGATGGCTGGTTCAAAGTACCCCGTAACTAAAGCTGCATAGTGTCAGGAAAATTTCACAAATGCCAGAAGTTTATGTCCAAAAAGGAGACAGAGGAGACCTGTGAACAAAGGGAGCGATTCCACCCGGGCACACGCCCGCAGGGTTTTCTCTCTCGAGGTTTCGGAGGGCGCAGCCTCCTTTTATCCCAAACTCCCGGCCACACGGTGCCCTCTTCCTTTCCCCATTGCTGAGGCACTAGGAAGGTAGAGCCTGCCCAAACCAGCTACCACATATCCCTCCTTGAACCTGGCATTTTACCCCAAAGTTCAGAAGCTCAGGCTTGTGCAGACCCTTGTCTGTTCCAGCTGTGTGGGCTCTGTAACNCATTGAGACCCATTCCAAGGTCGTTAACACCCATCCCTTCACCTATCACATTGTTTGTAAAGACACTGGCTTTCCTCTCAATCCCTCCTCTTCTTATTCCTCAATTTGTCTTTACAAACCCTAGTTATTACTAACGTTATCCTTTTCAACAACCTGGAACATTTGAAACACCCCCTCCCAACTTTTCCACCTCTGGTCCCTGCACCAGGTGTGGCAGTAAATGCAGAGGATGAAGCAGACACTGACAGCTCATATTGGCCCATTTGTCACTGGAGCTCCTTGGCCACCGAGAGCTGAGGTCCCCTGTGCTTTTCCACCAGTTGAGAAGCCCAAATCTCGGGGCCTTTAGAGACCTTGACTCCCCAGTGTGATGGGTGCACCCGTGTCCAGCTGTCCTGGCTGCTGTCCCTGCGCTCCTGGCTGGATGTTGGGAACAGCAAAGTCCAAAGGCAGCATCTGGGCTTCCTGTTCCAGTGAGTCCAAATGGCCTCAAATAACCCCAAATGACCTCAAGTAACCCCACCAGGGCCGCCAATGATCTCAAATAACCCTTGTTACCTCAAGTAGCCCTGAGGTTCTGTACCCTCAGCTCTCAGGGAGGAGCAGCCTGCAGCACCCACAGCAGGACATCATGAATTATCAAAATATGGGTATTGACCTAATATTGATACCCAGCTGAGACGGACTAACAGAGACCTCTAACAGAGTTAGAAAGTGTATGTTCTTTATCACGGCCGGGCAGCTGCATGGGATCACTCCCTGATATGCAGTGCGAAGTCACAAAGCATGACAGGGTCTGTTTATCCACAAAAGATTCAGTACAAATACATATTCATAACATCGACACTTCCCACTCCCCGCTTTGTATGGTAATTAGCTGAAAAGTCATTAAGCATGCGTAGTCAGTTCTTTGAAATGGGTCGGTGGTCTCGTGACTTGAGGAGGGATCGTTGAAGATGAAGTAATTCTCCTCTTCCTCGTTTTGACCTTTCTATCTTTCTGGTTTTTCACAATGCATATTGACCTGGAGGCCCTCCAGTTCCTCCCTTCATTCTCCTAAATGGGTTTTTCAACTGAAAAATCAGTAATTGTCTCCATTTCTTCAGCTCTGTTAAGCACAAGTGCAGCTGTACAAACAAAGTAGCAAGCAATCAGTTACTTAAATCTTAAGAACTTCTGTAAGTTCCAGGCCTGACTCCCCAGCTAACCATTAACTTTTTTAATTAATCCAGCTGGGCTTGCTTGTTCATTTAAACTAATTTCAGCAAAGCTAACCTTTTAACTAAAAATTCTAATGCTTCAATATTTAAAACTATATTTCAATCAGAACCAGCCTGGCAGGTGCAGGGTTGTGACGGCGACTCTCCCAAAGCTTCCCTCCAAGCCTGGTCCCTCCTTTCATCTTCTTCTCAAGGAGTCAGTTCCTCAGCAGCAGGATCTGAGCA